>CAWUFW010001003.1:0-278536 GCA_963921515.1 Calotriton arnoldi | reverse complement strand
CTGAGGCATGGGACATAAAGTGATTCCAGGTGCACCATTAGTCTTCTGCGCTCCAGTATGTTATGCCAATGATTAAGGAGCAGGGGCGCCGAAAACGCGGCTGGCTTTACAGATTTGCTGTGCACATTTGACTGATTTGCGACTGCAGCCTTCAATAAATTCCTAGCAATACTCACCCGTGTTGGACTCTGTCAATGAGGTAAACTTACTGCCGAGTATGTTTAGCGGCCTACCTAGCCGTGAGAGAAGTCCCGCTGCGGCTTAAGCAGACCTGGATGGCCGCCAAGCGGCAGCCAAGCTCCAGCTCAGGAGCGGGAGCTGTGTTCAAGGCACGCAGCGGTGTCAGCGCAAGTCAAGGAGGTGTGCTGAAGGCGACCCACTGGGGGTAACACTTTGAATTTACAACTGGATCTCATGGCGGCTCACTTCAGGCAATACAGAGGCGCACCACAAGTCCCAGAGGGCCGTGTGAGCGGCCGCGCCCACTGAGGCGTGGGACATAAAGTGATTCCAGGTGCACCATTAGTCTTCTGCGCTCCAGTATGTTATGCCAATGATTAAGGGCAGGGGCCCGAAAGCGCGTCTGGCTTTACAGATTTGCTGTGCACATTTGACTGATTTGCGCTGCAGCCATCAATAAATTCCTAGCAATACTCACCCGTGTTGGACTCTGTCAATGAGGTAACTTTTGCGGAGTATGTTTAACGGCCTACCTAGCCGTGAGAGAGTCCGCTGCGGCTTAAGCAGACCTGGATGACGCCAAGCGGCAGCCATCCAGCTCAGGACGGGAGCTGTGTTTCAAGGCACGAAGGTGTCAGCGCAAGTCAAGGAGGTGTGCTGAGCGACCCACTGGGGTAACACTTTGAATTTACAACTGGATCTCATGACGGCTCACTTGAGCAATACAGAGGCGCACCACAAGTCCCAGAGGGCCGTGTGAGCGGCCGCGCCCCTGAGGCGTGGGACATAAAGTGATTCCAGGTGCACCATTAGTCTTCTGCGCTCCAGTATGTTATGCCAATGATTAAGGGCAGGGGCCCGAAACGCGTCTGGCTTTACAGATTTGCTGTGCACATTTGACTGATTTGCGCTGCAGCCATGAATAAATTCCTAGCAATACTCACCCGTGTTGGACTCTGTCAATGAGGTAACTTTTGCGGAGTATGTTTAACGGCCTACCTAGCCGTGAGAGAGTCCCGCTGCGGCTTAAGCAGACCTGGATGACGCCAAGCGGCAGCCATCAGCTCAGGACGGGAGCTGTGTTTAAAGGCACGAAGGTGTCAGCGCAAGTCAAGGAGGTGTGCTGAGCAACCCACTGGGGTAACACTTTGAATTTATAACTGGATCTCATGACGGCTCACTTGAGCAATACAGAGGCACACCACAAGTCCCAGAGGGCCGTGTGAGCGGCCGCGCCCACTGAGGCGTGGGACATAAAGTGATTCCAGGTGCACCATTAGTCTTCTGCGCTCCAGTATGTTATGCCAATGATTAAGGGCAGGGGCCCGAAAGGCGTCTGGCTTTACAGATTTGCTGTGCACATTTGACTGATTTGCGCTGCAGCCTTGAATAAATTCCTAGCAATACTCACCCGTGTTGGACTTTGTCAATGAGGTAACTTTTGCGGAGTATGTTTAACGGCCTACCTAGCCGTGAGAGAGTCCCGCTGCGGCTTAAGCAGACCTGGATGAAGCCAAGCGGCAGCCATCCAGCTCAGGAGCGGGAGCTGTGTTTCAAGGCACGAAGGTGTCAGCGCAAGTCAAGGAGGTGTGCTGAGCGACCCACTGGGGTAACACTTTGAATTTACAACTGGATCTCATGACGGCTCACTTGAGCAATACAGAGGCGCACCACAAGTCCCAGAGGGCCGTGTGAGCGGCCGCGCCCACTGAGGCATGGGACATAAAGTGATTCCAGGTGCACCATTAGTCTTCTGCGCTCCAGTATGTTATGCCAATGATTAAGGGCAGGGGCCCGAAACGCGTCTGGCTTTACAGATTTGCTGTGCACATTTGACTGATTTGCGCTGCAGCCTTGAATAAATTCCTAGCAATACTCACCCGTGTTGGACTCTGTCAATGAGGTAACTTTTGCGGAGTATGTTTAACGGCCTACCTAGCCGTGAGAGAGTCCCGCTGCGGCTTAAGCAGACCTGGATGACGCCAAGCGGCAGCCATCCAGCTCAGGACGGGAGCTGTGTTTCAAGGCACGAAGGTGTCAGCGCAAGTCAAGGAGGTGTGCTGAGCGACCCACTGGGGTAACACTTTGAATTTACAACTGGATCTCATGACGGCTCACTTGAGCAATACAGAGGCGCACCACAAGTCCCAGAGGGCCGTGTGAGCGGCCGCGCCCACTGAGGCGTGGGACATAAAGTGATTCCAGGTGCACCATTAGTCTTCTGCGCTCCAGTATGTTATGCCAATGATTAAGGGCAGGGGCCCGAAACGCGTCTGGCTTTACAGATTTGCTGTGCACATTTGACTGATTTGCGCTGCAGCCTTGAATAAATTCCTAGCAATACTCACCCGTGTTGGACTCTGTCAATGAGGTAACTTTTGCGGAGTATGTTTAACGGCCTACCTAGCCGTGAGAGAGTCCCGCTGCGGCTTAAGCAGACCTGGATGACGCCAAGCGGCAGCCATCCAGCTCAGGACGGGAGCTGTGTTTCAAGGCACGAAGGTGTCAGCGCAAGTCAAGGAGGTGTGCTGAGCGACCCACTGGGGTAACACTTTGAATTTACAACTGGATCTCATGACGGCTCACTTGAGCAATACAGAGGCGCACCACAAGTCCCAGAGGGCCGTGTGAGCGGCCGCGCCCACTGAGGCGTGGGACATAAAGTGATTCCAGGTGCACCATTAGTCTTCTGCGCTCCAGTATGTTATGCCAATGATTAAGGGCAGGGGCCCGAAACGCGTCTGGCTTTACAGATTTGCTGTGCACATTTGACTGATTTGCGCTGCAGCCTTGAATAAATTCCTAGCAATACTCACCCGTGTTGGACTCTGTCAATGAGGTAACTTTTGCGGAGTATGTTTAACGGCCTACCTAGCCGTGAGAGAGTCCCGCTGCGG
Organism: Calotriton arnoldi; assembly: GCA_963921515.1. Lineage (NCBI taxonomy): Eukaryota > Metazoa > Chordata > Amphibia > Caudata > Salamandridae > Calotriton > Calotriton arnoldi. The sequence goes on along the minus strand of CAWUFW010001003.1, from coordinate 275,459 downwards.
CTTAAGCAGACCTGGATGACGCCAAGCGGCAGCCATCAGCTCAGGACGGGAGCTGTGTTTCAAGGCACGAAGGTGTCAGCGCAAGTCAAGGAGGTGTGCTGAGCGACCCACTGGGGTAACACTTTGAATTTACAACTGGATCTCATGACGGCTCACTTGAGCAATACAGAGGCGCACCACAAGTCCCAGAGGGCCGTGTGAGCGGCCGCGCCCACTGAGGCGTGGGACATAAAGTGATTCCAGGTGCACCATTAGTCTTCTGCGCTCCAGTATGTTATGCCAATGATTAAGGGCAGGGGCCCGAAACGCGTCTGGCTTTACAGATTTGCTGTGCACATTTGACTGATTTGCGCTGCAGCCTTGAATAAATTCCTAGCAATACTCACCCGTGTTGGACTCTGTCAATGAGGTAACTTTTGCGGAGTATGTTTAACGGCCTACCTAGCCGTGAGAGAGTCCCGCTGCGGCTTAAGCAGACCTGGATGACGCCAAGCGGCAGCCATCAGCTCAGGACGGGAGCTGTGTTTCAAGGCACGAAGGTGTCAGCGCAAGTCAAGGAGGTGTGCTGAGCGACCCACTGGGGTAACACTTTGAATTTACAACTGGATCTCATGACGGCTCACTTGAGCAATACAGAGGCGCACCACAAGTCCCAGAGGGCCGTGTGAGCGGCCGCGCCCACTGAGGCATGGGACATAAAGTGATTCCAGGTGCACCATTAGTCTTCTGCGCTCCAGTATGTTATGCCAATGATTAAGGGCAGGGGCCCGAAACGCGTCTGGCTTTACAGATTTGCTGTGCACATTTGACTGATTTGCGCTGCAGCCTTGAATAAATTCCTAGCAATACTCACCCGTGTTGGACTCTGTCAATGAGGTAACTTTTGCGGAGTATGTTTAACGGCCTACCTAGCCGTGAGAGAGTCCCGCTGCGGCTTAAGCAGACCTGGATGACGCCAAGCGGCAGCCATCAGCTCAGGACGGGAGCTGTGTTTCAAGGCACGAAGGTGTCAGCGCAAGTCAAGGAGGTGTGCTGAGCGACCCACTGGGGTAACACTTTGAATTTACAACTGGATCTCATGACGGCTCACTTGAGCAATACAGAGGCGCACCACAAGTCCCAGAGGGCCGTGTGAGCGGCCGCGCCCACTGAGGCGTGGGACATAAAGTGATTCCAGGTGCACCATTAGTCTTCTGCGCTCCAGTATGTTATGCCAATGATTAAGGGCAGGGGCCCGAAACGCGTCTGGCTTTACAGATTTGCTGTGCACATTTGACTGATTTGCGCTGCAGCCTTGAATAAATTCCTAGCAATACTCACCCGTGTTGGACTCTGTCAATGAGGTAACTTTTGCGGAGTATGTTTAACGGCCTACCTAGCCGTGAGAGAGTCCCGCTGCGGCTTAAGCAGACCTGGATGACGCCAAGCGGCAGCCATCCAGCTCAGGACGGGAGCTGTGTTTCAAGGCACGAAGGTGTCAGCGCAAGTCAAGGAGGTGTGCTGAGCGACCCACTGGGGTAACACTTTGAATTTACAACTGGATCTCATGACGGCTCACTTGAGCAATACAGAGGCGCACCACAAGTCCCAGAGGGCCGTGTGAGCGGCCGCGCCCACTGAGGCGTGGGACATAAAGTGATTCCAGGTGCACCATTAGTCTTCTGCGCTCCAGTATGTTATGCCAATGATTAAGGGCAGGGGCCCGAAACGCGTCTGGCTTTACAGATTTGCTGTGCACATTTGACTGATTTGCGCTGCAGCCTTGAATAAATTCCTAGCAATACTCACCCGTGTTGGACTCTGTCAATGAGGTAACTTTTGCGGAGTATGTTTAACGGCCTACCTAGCCGTGAGAGAGTCCCGCTGCGGCTTAAGCAGACCTGGATGACGCCAAGCGGCAGCCATCAGCTCAGGACGGGAGCTGTGTTTCAAGGCACGAAGGTGTCAGCGCAAGTCAAGGAGGTGTGCTGAGCGACCCACTGGGGTAACACTTTGAATTTACAACTGGATCTCATGACGGCTCACTTGAGCAATACAGAGGCGCACCACAAGTCCCAGAGGGCCGTGTGAGCGGCCGCGCCCACTGAGGCGTGGGACATAAAGTGATTCCAGGTGCACCATTAGTCTTCTGCGCTCCAGTATGTTATGCCAATGATTAAGGGCAGGGGCCCGAAACGCGTCTGGCTTTACAGATTTGCTGTGCACATTTGACTGATTTGCGCTGCAGCCTTGAATAAATTCCTAGCAATACTCACCCGTGTTGGACTCTGTCAATGAGGTAACTTTTGCGGAGTATGTTTAACGGCCTACCTAGCCGTGAGAGAGTCCCGCTGCGGCTTAAGCAGACCTGGATGACGCCAAGCGGCAGCCATCAGCTCAGGACGGGAGCTGTGTTTCAAGGCACGAAGGTGTCAGCGCAAGTCAAGGAGGTGTGCTGAGCGACCCACTGGGGTAACACTTTGAATTTACAACTGGATCTCATGACGGCTCACTTGAGCAATACAGAGGCGCACCACAAGTCCCAGAGGGCCGTGTGAGCGGCCGCGCCCACTGAGGCATGGGACATAAAGTGATTCCAGGTGCACCATTAGTCTTCTGCGCTCCAGTATGTTATGCCAATGATTAAGGGCAGGGGCCCGAAACGCGTCTGGCTTTACAGATTTGCTGTGCACATTTGACTGATTTGCGCTGCAGCCTTGAATAAATTCCTAGCAATACTCACCCGTGTTGGACTCTGTCAATGAGGTAACTTTTGCGGAGTATGTTTAACGGCCTACCTAGCCGTGAGAGAGTCCCGCTGCGGCTTAAGCAGACCTGGATGACGCCAAGCGGCAGCCATCAGCTCAGGACGGGAGCTGTGTTTCAAGGCACGAAGGTGTCAGCGCAAGTCAAGGAGGTGTGCTGAGCGACCCACTGGGGTAACACTTTGAATTTACAACTGGATCTCATGACGGCTCACTTGAGCAATACAGAGGCGCACCACAAGTCCCAGAGGGCCGTGTGAGCGGCCGCGCCCACTGAGGCGTGGGACATAAAGTGATTCCAGGTGCACCATTAGTCTTCTGCGCTCCAGTATGTTATGCCAATGATTAAGGGCAGGGGCCCGAAACGCGTCTGGCTTTACAGATTTGCTGTGCACATTTGACTGATTTGCGCTGCAGCCTTGAATAAATTCCTAGCAATACTCACCCGTGTTGGACTCTGTCAATGAGGTAACTTTTGCGGAGTATGTTTAACGGCCTACCTAGCCGTGAGAGAGTCCCGCTGCGGCTTAAGCAGACCTGGATGACGCCAAGCGGCAGCCATCCAGCTCAGGACGGGAGCTGTGTTTCAAGGCACGAAGGTGTCAGCGCAAGTCAAGGAGGTGTGCTGAGCGACCCACTGGGGTAACACTTTGAATTTACAACTGGATCTCATGACGGCTCACTTGAGCAATACAGAGGCGCACCACAAGTCCCAGAGGGCCGTGTGAGCGGCCGCGCCCACTGAGGCGTGGGACATAAAGTGATTCCAGGTGCACCATTAGTCTTCTGCGCTCCAGTATGTTATGCCAATGATTAAGGGCAGGGGCCCGAAACGCGTCTGGCTTTACAGATTTGCTGTGCACATTTGACTGATTTGCGCTGCAGCCTTGAATAAATTCCTAGCAATACTCACCCGTGTTGGACTCTGTCAATGAGGTAACTTTTGCGGAGTATGTTTAACGGCCTACCTAGCCGTGAGAGAGTCCCGCTGCGGCTTAAGCAGACCTGGATGACGCCAAGCGGCAGCCATCAGCTCAGGACGGGAGCTGTGTTTCAAGGCACGAAGGTGTCAGCGCAAGTCAAGGAGGTGTGCTGAGCGACCCACTGGGGTAACACTTTGAATTTACAACTGGATCTCATGACGGCTCACTTGAGCAATACAGAGGCGCACCACAAGTCCCAGAGGGCCGTGTGAGCGGCCGCGCCCACTGAGGCGTGGGACATAAAGTGATTCCAGGTGCACCATTAGTCTTCTGCGCTCCAGTATGTTATGCCAATGATTAAGGGCAGGGGCCCGAAACGCGTCTGGCTTTACAGATTTGCTGTGCACATTTGACTGATTTGCGCTGCAGCCTTGAATAAATTCCTAGCAATACTCACCCGTGTTGGACTCTGTCAATGAGGTAACTTTTGCGGAGTATGTTTAACGGCCTACCTAGCCGTGAGAGAGTCCCGCTGCGGCTTAAGCAGACCTGGATGACGCCAAGCGGCAGCCATCAGCTCAGGACGGGAGCTGTGTTTCAAGGCACGAAGGTGTCAGCGCAAGTCAAGGAGGTGTGCTGAGCGACCCACTGGGGTAACACTTTGAATTTACAACTGGATCTCATGACGGCTCACTTGAGCAATACAGAGGCGCACCACAAGTCCCAGAGGGCCGTGTGAGCGGCCGCGCCCACTGAGGCGTGGGACATAAAGTGATTCCAGGTGCACCATTAGTCTTCTGCGCTCCAGTATGTTATGCCAATGATTAAGGGCAGGGGCCCGAAACGCGTCTGGCTTTACAGATTTGCTGTGCACATTTGACTGATTTGCGCTGCAGCCTTGAATAAATTCCTAGCAATACTCACCCGTGTTGGACTCTGTCAATGAGGTAACTTTTGCGGAGTATGTTTAACGGCCTACCTAGCCGTGAGAGAGTCCCGCTGCGGCTTAAGCAGACCTGGATGACGCCAAGCGGCAGCCATCAGCTCAGGACGGGAGCTGTGTTTCAAGGCACGAAGGTGTCAGCGCAAGTCAAGGAGGTGTGCTGAGCGACCCACTGGGGTAACACTTTGAATTTACAACTGGATCTCATGACGGCTCACTTGAGCAATACAGAGGCGCACCACAAGTCCCAGAGGGCCGTGTGAGCGGCCGCGCCCACTGAGGCGTGGGACATAAAGTGATTCCAGGTGCACCATTAGTCTTCTGCGCTCCAGTATGTTATGCCAATGATTAAGGGCAGGGGCCCGAAACGCGTCTGGCTTTACAGATTTGCTGTGCACATTTGACTGATTTGCGCTGCAGCCTTGAATAAATTCCTAGCAATACTCACCCGTGTTGGACTCTGTCAATGAGGTAACTTTTGCGGAGTATGTTTAACGGCCTACCTAGCCGTGAGAGAGTCCCGCTGCGGCTTAAGCAGACCTGGATGACGCCAAGCGGCAGCCATCAGCTCAGGACGGGAGCTGTGTTTCAAGGCACGAAGGTGTCAGCGCAAGTCAAGGAGGTGTGCTGAGCGACCCACTGGGGTAACACTTTGAATTTACAACTGGATCTCATGACGGCTCACTTGAGCAATACAGAGGCGCACCACAAGTCCCAGAGGGCCGTGTGAGCGGCCGCGCCCACTGAGGCGTGGGACATAAAGTGATTCCAGGTGCACCATTAGTCTTCTGCGCTCCAGTATGTTATGCCAATGATTAAGGGCAGGGGCCCGAAACGCGTCTGGCTTTACAGATTTGCTGTGCACATTTGACTGATTTGCGCTGCAGCCTTGAATAAATTCCTAGCAATACTCACCCGTGTTGGACTCTGTCAATGAGGTAACTTTTGCGGAGTATGTTTAACGGCCTACCTAGCCGTGAGAGAGTCCCGCTGCGGCTTAAGCAGACCTGGATGACGCCAAGCGGCAGCCATCAGCTCAGGACGGGAGCTGTGTTTCAAGGCACGAAGGTGTCAGCGCAAGTCAAGGAGGTGTGCTGAGCGACCCACTGGGGTAACACTTTGAATTTACAACTGGATCTCATGACGGCTCACTTGAGCAATACAGAGGCGCACCACAAGTCCCAGAGGGCCGTGTGAGCGGCCGCGCCCACTGAGGCGTGGGACATAAAGTGATTCCAGGTGCACCATTAGTCTTCTGCGCTCCAGTATGTTATGCCAATGATTAAGGGCAGGGGCCCGAAACGCGTCTGGCTTTACAGATTTGCTGTGCACATTTGACTGATTTGCGCTGCAGCCTTGAATAAATTCCTAGCAATACTCACCCGTGTTGGACTCTGTCAATGAGGTAACTTTTGCGGAGTATGTTTAACGGCCTACCTAGCCGTGAGAGAGTCCCGCTGCGGCTTAAGCAGACCTGGATGACGCCAAGCGGCAGCCATCAGCTCAGGACGGGAGCTGTGTTTCAAGGCACGAAGGTGTCAGCGCAAGTCAAGGAGGTGTGCTGAGCGACCCACTGGGGTAACACTTTGAATTTACAACTGGATCTCATGACGGCTCACTTGAGCAATACAGAGGCGCACCACAAGTCCCAGAGGGCCGTGTGAGCGGCCGCGCCCACTGAGGCGTGGGACATAAAGTGATTCCAGGTGCACCATTAGTCTTCTGCGCTCCAGTATGTTATGCCAATGATTAAGGGCAGGGGCCCGAAACGCGTCTGGCTTTACAGATTTGCTGTGCACATTTGACTGATTTGCGCTGCAGCCTTGAATAAATTCCTAGCAATACTCACCCGTGTTGGACTCTGTCAATGAGGTAACTTTTGCGGAGTATGTTTAACGGCCTACCTAGCCGTGAGAGAGTCCCGCTGCGGCTTAAGCAGACCTGGATGACGCCAAGCGGCAGCCATCAGCTCAGGACGGGAGCTGTGTTTCAAGGCACGAAGGTGTCAGCGCAAGTCAAGGAGGTGTGCTGAGCGACCCACTGGGGTAACACTTTGAATTTACAACTGGATCTCATGACGGCTCACTTGAGCAATACAGAGGCGCACCACAAGTCCCAGAGGGCCGTGTGAGCGGCCGCGCCCACTGAGGCGTGGGACATAAAGTGATTCCAGGTGCACCATTAGTCTTCTGCGCTCCAGTATGTTATGCCAATGATTAAGGGCAGGGGCCCGAAACGCGTCTGGCTTTACAGATTTGCTGTGCACATTTGACTGATTTGCGCTGCAGCCTTGAATAAATTCCTAGCAATACTCACCCGTGTTGGACTCTGTCAATGAGGTAACTTTTGCGGAGTATGTTTAACGGCCTACCTAGCCGTGAGAGAGTCCCGCTGCGGCTTAAGCAGACCTGGATGACGCCAAGCGGCAGCCATCAGCTCAGGACGGGAGCTGTGTTTCAAGGCACGAAGGTGTCAGCGCAAGTCAAGGAGGTGTGCTGAGCGACCCACTGGGGTAACACTTTGAATTTACAACTGGATCTCATGACGGCTCACTTGAGCAATACAGAGGCGCACCACAAGTCCCAGAGGGCCGTGTGAGCGGCCGCGCCCACTGAGGCGTGGGACATAAAGTGATTCCAGGTGCACCATTAGTCTTCTGCGCTCCAGTATGTTATGCCAATGATTAAGGGCAGGGGCCCGAAACGCGTCTGGCTTTACAGATTTGCTGTGCACATTTGACTGATTTGCGCTGCAGCCTTGAATAAATTCCTAGCAATACTCACCCGTGTTGGACTCTGTCAATGAGGTAACTTTTGCGGAGTATGTTTAACGGCCTACCTAGCCGTGAGAGAGTCCCGCTGCGGCTTAAGCAGACCTGGATGACGCCAAGCGGCAGCCATCAGCTCAGGACGGGAGCTGTGTTTCAAGGCACGAAGGTGTCAGCGCAAGTCAAGGAGGTGTGCTGAGCGACCCACTGGGGTAACACTTTGAATTTACAACTGGATCTCATGACGGCTCACTTGAGCAATACAGAGGCGCACCACAAGTCCCAGAGGGCCGTGTGAGCGGCCGCGCCCACTGAGGCGTGGGACATAAAGTGATTCCAGGTGCACCATTAGTCTTCTGCGCTCCAGTATGTTATGCCAATGATTAAGGGCAGGGGCCCGAAACGCGTCTGGCTTTACAGATTTGCTGTGCACATTTGACTGATTTGCGCTGCAGCCTTGAATAAATTCCTAGCAATACTCACCCGTGTTGGACTCTGTCAATGAGGTAACTTTTGCGGAGTATGTTTAACGGCCTACCTAGCCGTGAGAGAGTCCCGCTGCGGCTTAAGCAGACCTGGATGACGCCAAGCGGCAGCCATCAGCTCAGGACGGGAGCTGTGTTTCAAGGCACGAAGGTGTCAGCGCAAGTCAAGGAGGTGTGCTGAGCGACCCACTGGGGTAACACTTTGAATTTACAACTGGATCTCATGACGGCTCACTTGAGCAATACAGAGGCGCACCACAAGTCCCAGAGGGCCGTGTGAGCGGCCGCGCCCACTGAGGCGTGGGACATAAAGTGATTCCAGGTGCACCATTAGTCTTCTGCGCTCCAGTATGTTATGCCAATGATTAAGGGCAGGGGCCCGAAACGCGTCTGGCTTTACAGATTTGCTGTGCACATTTGACTGATTTGCGCTGCAGCCTTGAATAAATTCCTAGCAATACTCACCCGTGTTGGACTCTGTCAATGAGGTAACTTTTGCGGAGTATGTTTAACGGCCTACCTAGCCGTGAGAGAGTCCCGCTGCGGCTTAAGCAGACCTGGATGACGCCAAGCGGCAGCCATCAGCTCAGGACGGGAGCTGTGTTTCAAGGCACGAAGGTGTCAGCGCAAGTCAAGGAGGTGTGCTGAGCGACCCACTGGGGTAACACTTTGAATTTACAACTGGATCTCATGACGGCTCACTTGAGCAATACAGAGGCGCACCACAAGTCCCAGAGGGCCGTGTGAGCGGCCGCGCCCACTGAGGCGTGGGACATAAAGTGATTCCAGGTGCACCATTAGTCTTCTGCGCTCCAGTATGTTATGCCAATGATTAAGGGCAGGGGCCCGAAACGCGTCTGGCTTTACAGATTTGCTGTGCACATTTGACTGATTTGCGCTGCAGCCTTGAATAAATTCCTAGCAATACTCACCCGTGTTGGACTCTGTCAATGAGGTAACTTTTGCGGAGTATGTTTAACGGCCTACCTAGCCGTGAGAGAGTCCCGCTGCGGCTTAAGCAGACCTGGATGACGCCAAGCGGCAGCCATCAGCTCAGGACGGGAGCTGTGTTTCAAGGCACGAAGGTGTCAGCGCAAGTCAAGGAGGTGTGCTGAGCGACCCACTGGGGTAACACTTTGAATTTACAACTGGATCTCATGACGGCTCACTTGAGCAATACAGAGGCGCACCACAAGTCCCAGAGGGCCGTGTGAGCGGCCGCGCCCACTGAGGCGTGGGACATAAAGTGATTCCAGGTGCACCATTAGTCTTCTGCGCTCCAGTATGTTATGCCAATGATTAAGGGCAGGGGCCCGAAACGCGTCTGGCTTTACAGATTTGCTGTGCACATTTGACTGATTTGCGCTGCAGCCTTGAATAAATTCCTAGCAATACTCACCCGTGTTGGACTCTGTCAATGAGGTAACTTTTGCGGAGTATGTTTAACGGCCTACCTAGCCGTGAGAGAGTCCCGCTGCGGCTTAAGCAGACCTGGATGACGCCAAGCGGCAGCCATCAGCTCAGGACGGGAGCTGTGTTTCAAGGCACGAAGGTGTCAGCGCAAGTCAAGGAGGTGTGCTGAGCGACCCACTGGGGTAACACTTTGAATTTACAACTGGATCTCATGACGGCTCACTTGAGCAATACAGAGGCGCACCACAAGTCCCAGAGGGCCGTGTGAGCGGCCGCGCCCACTGAGGCGTGGGACATAAAGTGATTCCAGGTGCACCATTAGTCTTCTGCGCTCCAGTATGTTATGCCAATGATTAAGGGCAGGGGCCCGAAACGCGTCTGGCTTTACAGATTTGCTGTGCACATTTGACTGATTTGCGCTGCAGCCTTGAATAAATTCCTAGCAATACTCACCCGTGTTGGACTCTGTCAATGAGGTAACTTTTGCGGAGTATGTTTAACGGCCTACCTAGCCGTGAGAGAGTCCCGCTGCGGCTTAAGCAGACCTGGATGACGCCAAGCGGCAGCCATCAGCTCAGGACGGGAGCTGTGTTTCAAGGCACGAAGGTGTCAGCGCAAGTCAAGGAGGTGTGCTGAGCGACCCACTGGGGTAACACTTTGAATTTACAACTGGATCTCATGACGGCTCACTTGAGCAATACAGAGGCGCACCACAAGTCCCAGAGGGCCGTGTGAGCGGCCGCGCCCACTGAGGCGTGGGACATAAAGTGATTCCAGGTGCACCATTAGTCTTCTGCGCTCCAGTATGTTATGCCAATGATTAAGGGCAGGGGCCCGAAACGCGTCTGGCTTTACAGATTTGCTGTGCACATTTGACTGATTTGCGCTGCAGCCTTGAATAAATTCCTAGCAATACTCACCCGTGTTGGACTCTGTCAATGAGGTAACTTTTGCGGAGTATGTTTAACGGCCTACCTAGCCGTGAGAGAGTCCCGCTGCGGCTTAAGCAGACCTGGATGACGCCAAGCGGCAGCCATCAGCTCAGGACGGGAGCTGTGTTTCAAGGCACGAAGGTGTCAGCGCAAGTCAAGGAGGTGTGCTGAGCGACCCACTGGGGTAACACTTTGAATTTACAACTGGATCTCATGACGGCTCACTTGAGCAATACAGAGGCGCACCACAAGTCCCAGAGGGCCGTGTGAGCGGCCGCGCCCACTGAGGCGTGGGACATAAAGTGATTCCAGGTGCACCATTAGTCTTCTGCGCTCCAGTATGTTATGCCAATGATTAAGGGCAGGGGCCCGAAACGCGTCTGGCTTTACAGATTTGCTGTGCACATTTGACTGATTTGCGCTGCAGCCTTGAATAAATTCCTAGCAATACTCACCCGTGTTGGACTCTGTCAATGAGGTAACTTTTGCGGAGTATGTTTAACGGCCTACCTAGCCGTGAGAGAGTCCCGCTGCGGCTTAAGCAGACCTGGATGACGCCAAGCGGCAGCCATCAGCTCAGGACGGGAGCTGTGTTTCAAGGCACGAAGGTGTCAGCGCAAGTCAAGGAGGTGTGCTGAGCGACCCACTGGGGTAACACTTTGAATTTACAACTGGATCTCATGACGGCTCACTTGAGCAATACAGAGGCGCACCACAAGTCCCAGAGGGCCGTGTGAGCGGCCGCGCCCACTGAGGCGTGGGACATAAAGTGATTCCAGGTGCACCATTAGTCTTCTGCGCTCCAGTATGTTATGCCAATGATTAAGGGCAGGGGCCCGAAACGCGTCTGGCTTTACAGATTTGCTGTGCACATTTGACTGATTTGCGCTGCAGCCTTGAATAAATTCCTAGCAATACTCACCCGTGTTGGACTCTGTCAATGAGGTAACTTTTGCGGAGTATGTTTAACGGCCTACCTAGCCGTGAGAGAGTCCCGCTGCGGCTTAAGCAGACCTGGATGACGCCAAGCGGCAGCCATCAGCTCAGGACGGGAGCTGTGTTTCAAGGCACGAAGGTGTCAGCGCAAGTCAAGGAGGTGTGCTGAGCGACCCACTGGGGTAACACTTTGAATTTACAACTGGATCTCATGACGGCTCACTTGAGCAATACAGAGGCGCACCACAAGTCCCAGAGGGCCGTGTGAGCGGCCGCGCCCACTGAGGCGTGGGACATAAAGTGATTCCAGGTGCACCATTAGTCTTCTGCGCTCCAGTATGTTATGCCAATGATTAAGGGCAGGGGCCCGAAACGCGTCTGGCTTTACAGATTTGCTGTGCACATTTGACTGATTTGCGCTGCAGCCTTGAATAAATTCCTAGCAATACTCACCCGTGTTGGACTCTGTCAATGAGGTAACTTTTGCGGAGTATGTTTAACGGCCTACCTAGCCGTGAGAGAGTCCCGCTGCGGCTTAAGCAGACCTGGATGACGCCAAGCGGCAGCCATCAGCTCAGGACGGGAGCTGTGTTTCAAGGCACGAAGGTGTCAGCGCAAGTCAAGGAGGTGTGCTGAGCGACCCACTGGGGTAACACTTTGAATTTACAACTGGATCTCATGACGGCTCACTTGAGCAATACAGAGGCGCACCACAAGTCCCAGAGGGCCGTGTGAGCGGCCGCGCCCACTGAGGCGTGGGACATAAAGTGATTCCAGGTGCACCATTAGTCTTCTGCGCTCCAGTATGTTATGCCAATGATTAAGGGCAGGGGCCCGAAACGCGTCTGGCTTTACAGATTTGCTGTGCACATTTGACTGATTTGCGCTGCAGCCTTGAATAAATTCCTAGCAATACTCACCCGTGTTGGACTCTGTCAATGAGGTAACTTTTGCGGAGTATGTTTAACGGCCTACCTAGCCGTGAGAGAGTCCCGCTGCGGCTTAAGCAGACCTGGATGACGCCAAGCGGCAGCCATCAGCTCAGGACGGGAGCTGTGTTTCAAGGCACGAAGGTGTCAGCGCAAGTCAAGGAGGTGTGCTGAGCGACCCACTGGGGTAACACTTTGAATTTACAACTGGATCTCATGACGGCTCACTTGAGCAATACAGAGGCGCACCACAAGTCCCAGAGGGCCGTGTGAGCGGCCGCGCCCACTGAGGCGTGGGACATAAAGTGATTCCAGGTGCACCATTAGTCTTCTGCGCTCCAGTATGTTATGCCAATGATTAAGGGCAGGGGCCCGAAACGCGTCTGGCTTTACAGATTTGCTGTGCACATTTGACTGATTTGCGCTGCAGCCTTGAATAAATTCCTAGCAATACTCACCCGTGTTGGACTCTGTCAATGAGGTAACTTTTGCGGAGTATGTTTAACGGCCTACCTAGCCGTGAGAGAGTCCCGCTGCGGCTTAAGCAGACCTGGATGACGCCAAGCGGCAGCCATCAGCTCAGGACGGGAGCTGTGTTTCAAGGCACGAAGGTGTCAGCGCAAGTCAAGGAGGTGTGCTGAGCGACCCACTGGGGTAACACTTTGAATTTACAACTGGATCTCATGACGGCTCACTTGAGCAATACAGAGGCGCACCACAAGTCCCAGAGGGCCGTGTGAGCGGCCGCGCCCACTGAGGCGTGGGACATAAAGTGATTCCAGGTGCACCATTAGTCTTCTGCGCTCCAGTATGTTATGCCAATGATTAAGGGCAGGGGCCCGAAACGCGTCTGGCTTTACAGATTTGCTGTGCACATTTGACTGATTTGCGCTGCAGCCTTGAATAAATTCCTAGCAATACTCACCCGTGTTGGACTCTGTCAATGAGGTAACTTTTGCGGAGTATGTTTAACGGCCTACCTAGCCGTGAGAGAGTCCCGCTGCGGCTTAAGCAGACCTGGATGACGCCAAGCGGCAGCCATCAGCTCAGGACGGGAGCTGTGTTTCAAGGCACGAAGGTGTCAGCGCAAGTCAAGGAGGTGTGCTGAGCGACCCACTGGGGTAACACTTTGAATTTACAACTGGATCTCATGACGGCTCACTTGAGCAATACAGAGGCGCACCACAAGTCCCAGAGGGCCGTGTGAGCGGCCGCGCCCACTGAGGCGTGGGACATAAAGTGATTCCAGGTGCACCATTAGTCTTCTGCGCTCCAGTATGTTATGCCAATGATTAAGGGCAGGGGCCCGAAACGCGTCTGGCTTTACAGATTTGCTGTGCACATTTGACTGATTTGCGCTGCAGCCTTGAATAAATTCCTAGCAATACTCACCCGTGTTGGACTCTGTCAATGAGGTAACTTTTGCGGAGTATGTTTAACGGCCTACCTAGCCGTGAGAGAGTCCCGCTGCGGCTTAAGCAGACCTGGATGACGCCAAGCGGCAGCCATCCAGCTCAGGACGGGAGCTGTGTTTCAAGGCACGAAGGTGTCAGCGCAAGTCAAGGAGGTGTGCTGAGCGACCCACTGGGGTAACACTTTGAATTTACAACTGGATCTCATGACGGCTCACTTGAGCAATACAGAGGCGCACCACAAGTCCCAGAGGGCCGTGTGAGCGGCCGCGCCCACTGAGGCGTGGGACATAAAGTGATTCCAGGTGCACCATTAGTCTTCTGCGCTCCAGTATGTTATGCCAATGATTAAGGGCAGGGGCCCGAAACGCGTCTGGCTTTACAGATTTGCTGTGCACATTTGACTGATTTGCGCTGCAGCCTTGAATAAATTCCTAGCAATACTCACCCGTGTTGGACTCTGTCAATGAGGTAACTTTTGCGGAGTATGTTTAACGGCCTACCTAGCCGTGAGAGAGTCCCGCTGCGGCTTAAGCAGACCTGGATGACGCCAAGCGGCAGCCATCAGCTCAGGACGGGAGCTGTGTTTCAAGGCACGAAGGTGTCAGCGCAAGTCAAGGAGGTGTGCTGAGCGACCCACTGGGGTAACACTTTGAATTTACAACTGGATCTCATGACGGCTCACTTGAGCAATACAGAGGCGCACCACAAGTCCCAGAGGGCCGTGTGAGCGGCCGCGCCCACTGAGGCGTGGGACATAAAGTGATTCCAGGTGCACCATTAGTCTTCTGCGCTCCAGTATGTTATGCCAATGATTAAGGGCAGGGGCCCGAAACGCGTCTGGCTTTACAGATTTGCTGTGCACATTTGACTGATTTGCGCTGCAGCCTTGAATAAATTCCTAGCAATACTCACCCGTGTTGGACTCTGTCAATGAGGTAACTTTTGCGGAGTATGTTTAACGGCCTACCTAGCCGTGAGAGAGTCCCGCTGCGGCTTAAGCAGACCTGGATGACGCCAAGCGGCAGCCATCAGCTCAGGACGGGAGCTGTGTTTCAAGGCACGAAGGTGTCAGCGCAAGTCAAGGAGGTGTGCTGAGCGACCCACTGGGGTAACACTTTGAATTTACAACTGGATCTCATGACGGCTCACTTGAGCAATACAGAGGCGCACCACAAGTCCCAGAGGGCCGTGTGAGCGGCCGCGCCCACTGAGGCGTGGGACATAAAGTGATTCCAGGTGCACCATTAGTCTTCTGCGCTCCAGTATGTTATGCCAATGATTAAGGGCAGGGGCCCGAAACGCGTCTGGCTTTACAGATTTGCTGTGCACATTTGACTGATTTGCGCTGCAGCCTTGAATAAATTCCTAGCAATACTCACCCGTGTTGGACTCTGTCAATGAGGTAACTTTTGCGGAGTATGTTTAACGGCCTACCTAGCCGTGAGAGAGTCCCGCTGCGGCTTAAGCAGACCTGGATGACGCCAAGCGGCAGCCATCAGCTCAGGACGGGAGCTGTGTTTCAAGGCACGAAGGTGTCAGCGCAAGTCAAGGAGGTGTGCTGAGCGACCCAC
This sequence comes from Calotriton arnoldi, assembly GCA_963921515.1. Lineage (NCBI taxonomy): Eukaryota > Metazoa > Chordata > Amphibia > Caudata > Salamandridae > Calotriton > Calotriton arnoldi. The sequence continues at coordinate 260,401 of CAWUFW010001003.1, read as the reverse complement.
TGGGGTAACACTTTGAATTTACAACTGGATCTCATGACGGCTCACTTGAGCAATACAGAGGCGCACCACAAGTCCCAGAGGGCCGTGTGAGCGGCCGCGCCCACTGAGGCGTGGGACATAAAGTGATTCCAGGTGCACCATTAGTCTTCTGCGCTCCAGTATGTTATGCCAATGATTAAGGGCAGGGGCCCGAAACGCGTCTGGCTTTACAGATTTGCTGTGCACATTTGACTGATTTGCGCTGCAGCCTTGAATAAATTCCTAGCAATACTCACCCGTGTTGGACTCTGTCAATGAGGTAACTTTTGCGGAGTATGTTTAACGGCCTACCTAGCCGTGAGAGAGTCCCGCTGCGGCTTAAGCAGACCTGGATGACGCCAAGCGGCAGCCATCAGCTCAGGACGGGAGCTGTGTTTCAAGGCACGAAGGTGTCAGCGCAAGTCAAGGAGGTGTGCTGAGCGACCCACTGGGGTAACACTTTGAATTTACAACTGGATCTCATGACGGCTCACTTGAGCAATACAGAGGCGCACCACAAGTCCCAGAGGGCCGTGTGAGCGGCCGCGCCCACTGAGGCGTGGGACATAAAGTGATTCCAGGTGCACCATTAGTCTTCTGCGCTCCAGTATGTTATGCCAATGATTAAGGGCAGGGGCCCGAAACGCGTCTGGCTTTACAGATTTGCTGTGCACATTTGACTGATTTGCGCTGCAGCCTTGAATAAATTCCTAGCAATACTCACCCGTGTTGGACTCTGTCAATGAGGTAACTTTTGCGGAGTATGTTTAACGGCCTACCTAGCCGTGAGAGAGTCCCGCTGCGGCTTAAGCAGACCTGGATGACGCCAAGCGGCAGCCATCAGCTCAGGACGGGAGCTGTGTTTCAAGGCACGAAGGTGTCAGCGCAAGTCAAGGAGGTGTGCTGAGCGACCCACTGGGGTAACACTTTGAATTTACAACTGGATCTCATGACGGCTCACTTGAGCAATACAGAGGCGCACCACAAGTCCCAGAGGGCCGTGTGAGCGGCCGCGCCCACTGAGGCGTGGGACATAAAGTGATTCCAGGTGCACCATTAGTCTTCTGCGCTCCAGTATGTTATGCCAATGATTAAGGGCAGGGGCCCGAAACGCGTCTGGCTTTACAGATTTGCTGTGCACATTTGACTGATTTGCGCTGCAGCCTTGAATAAATTCCTAGCAATACTCACCCGTGTTGGACTCTGTCAATGAGGTAACTTTTGCGGAGTATGTTTAACGGCCTACCTAGCCGTGAGAGAGTCCCGCTGCGGCTTAAGCAGACCTGGATGACGCCAAGCGGCAGCCATCAGCTCAGGACGGGAGCTGTGTTTCAAGGCACGAAGGTGTCAGCGCAAGTCAAGGAGGTGTGCTGAGCGACCCACTGGGGTAACACTTTGAATTTACAACTGGATCTCATGACGGCTCACTTGAGCAATACAGAGGCGCACCACAAGTCCCAGAGGGCCGTGTGAGCGGCCGCGCCCACTGAGGCGTGGGACATAAAGTGATTCCAGGTGCACCATTAGTCTTCTGCGCTCCAGTATGTTATGCCAATGATTAAGGGCAGGGGCCCGAAACGCGTCTGGCTTTACAGATTTGCTGTGCACATTTGACTGATTTGCGCTGCAGCCTTGAATAAATTCCTAGCAATACTCACCCGTGTTGGACTCTGTCAATGAGGTAACTTTTGCGGAGTATGTTTAACGGCCTACCTAGCCGTGAGAGAGTCCCGCTGCGGCTTAAGCAGACCTGGATGACGCCAAGCGGCAGCCATCAGCTCAGGACGGGAGCTGTGTTTCAAGGCACGAAGGTGTCAGCGCAAGTCAAGGAGGTGTGCTGAGCGACCCACTGGGGTAACACTTTGAATTTACAACTGGATCTCATGACGGCTCACTTGAGCAATACAGAGGCGCACCACAAGTCCCAGAGGGCCGTGTGAGCGGCCGCGCCCACTGAGGCGTGGGACATAAAGTGATTCCAGGTGCACCATTAGTCTTCTGCGCTCCAGTATGTTATGCCAATGATTAAGGGCAGGGGCCCGAAACGCGTCTGGCTTTACAGATTTGCTGTGCACATTTGACTGATTTGCGCTGCAGCCTTGAATAAATTCCTAGCAATACTCACCCGTGTTGGACTCTGTCAATGAGGTAACTTTTGCGGAGTATGTTTAACGGCCTACCTAGCCGTGAGAGAGTCCCGCTGCGGCTTAAGCAGACCTGGATGACGCCAAGCGGCAGCCATCAGCTCAGGACGGGAGCTGTGTTTCAAGGCACGAAGGTGTCAGCGCAAGTCAAGGAGGTGTGCTGAGCGACCCACTGGGGTAACACTTTGAATTTACAACTGGATCTCATGACGGCTCACTTGAGCAATACAGAGGCGCACCACAAGTCCCAGAGGGCCGTGTGAGCGGCCGCGCCCACTGAGGCGTGGGACATAAAGTGATTCCAGGTGCACCATTAGTCTTCTGCGCTCCAGTATGTTATGCCAATGATTAAGGGCAGGGGCCCGAAACGCGTCTGGCTTTACAGATTTGCTGTGCACATTTGACTGATTTGCGCTGCAGCCTTGAATAAATTCCTAGCAATACTCACCCGTGTTGGACTCTGTCAATGAGGTAACTTTTGCGGAGTATGTTTAACGGCCTACCTAGCCGTGAGAGAGTCCCGCTGCGGCTTAAGCAGACCTGGATGACGCCAAGCGGCAGCCATCAGCTCAGGACGGGAGCTGTGTTTCAAGGCACGAAGGTGTCAGCGCAAGTCAAGGAGGTGTGCTGAGCGACCCACTGGGGTAACACTTTGAATTTACAACTGGATCTCATGACGGCTCACTTGAGCAATACAGAGGCGCACCACAAGTCCCAGAGGGCCGTGTGAGCGGCCGCGCCCACTGAGGCGTGGGACATAAAGTGATTCCAGGTGCACCATTAGTCTTCTGCGCTCCAGTATGTTATGCCAATGATTAAGGGCAGGGGCCCGAAACGCGTCTGGCTTTACAGATTTGCTGTGCACATTTGACTGATTTGCGCTGCAGCCTTGAATAAATTCCTAGCAATACTCACCCGTGTTGGACTCTGTCAATGAGGTAACTTTTGCGGAGTATGTTTAACGGCCTACCTAGCCGTGAGAGAGTCCCGCTGCGGCTTAAGCAGACCTGGATGACGCCAAGCGGCAGCCATCAGCTCAGGACGGGAGCTGTGTTTCAAGGCACGAAGGTGTCAGCGCAAGTCAAGGAGGTGTGCTGAGCGACCCACTGGGGTAACACTTTGAATTTACAACTGGATCTCATGACGGCTCACTTGAGCAATACAGAGGCGCACCACAAGTCCCAGAGGGCCGTGTGAGCGGCCGCGCCCACTGAGGCGTGGGACATAAAGTGATTCCAGGTGCACCATTAGTCTTCTGCGCTCCAGTATGTTATGCCAATGATTAAGGGCAGGGGCCCGAAACGCGTCTGGCTTTACAGATTTGCTGTGCACATTTGACTGATTTGCGCTGCAGCCTTGAATAAATTCCTAGCAATACTCACCCGTGTTGGACTCTGTCAATGAGGTAACTTTTGCGGAGTATGTTTAACGGCCTACCTAGCCGTGAGAGAGTCCCGCTGCGGCTTAAGCAGACCTGGATGACGCCAAGCGGCAGCCATCAGCTCAGGACGGGAGCTGTGTTTCAAGGCACGAAGGTGTCAGCGCAAGTCAAGGAGGTGTGCTGAGCGACCCACTGGGGTAACACTTTGAATTTACAACTGGATCTCATGACGGCTCACTTGAGCAATACAGAGGCGCACCACAAGTCCCAGAGGGCCGTGTGAGCGGCCGCGCCCACTGAGGCGTGGGACATAAAGTGATTCCAGGTGCACCATTAGTCTTCTGCGCTCCAGTATGTTATGCCAATGATTAAGGGCAGGGGCCCGAAACGCGTCTGGCTTTACAGATTTGCTGTGCACATTTGACTGATTTGCGCTGCAGCCTTGAATAAATTCCTAGCAATACTCACCCGTGTTGGACTCTGTCAATGAGGTAACTTTTGCGGAGTATGTTTAACGGCCTACCTAGCCGTGAGAGAGTCCCGCTGCGGCTTAAGCAGACCTGGATGACGCCAAGCGGCAGCCATCAGCTCAGGACGGGAGCTGTGTTTCAAGGCACGAAGGTGTCAGCGCAAGTCAAGGAGGTGTGCTGAGCGACCCACTGGGGTAACACTTTGAATTTACAACTGGATCTCATGACGGCTCACTTGAGCAATACAGAGGCGCACCACAAGTCCCAGAGGGCCGTGTGAGCGGCCGCGCCCACTGAGGCGTGGGACATAAAGTGATTCCAGGTGCACCATTAGTCTTCTGCGCTCCAGTATGTTATGCCAATGATTAAGGGCAGGGGCCCGAAACGCGTCTGGCTTTACAGATTTGCTGTGCACATTTGACTGATTTGCGCTGCAGCCTTGAATAAATTCCTAGCAATACTCACCCGTGTTGGACTCTGTCAATGAGGTAACTTTTGCGGAGTATGTTTAACGGCCTACCTAGCCGTGAGAGAGTCCCGCTGCGGCTTAAGCAGACCTGGATGACGCCAAGCGGCAGCCATCCAGCTCAGGACGGGAGCTGTGTTTCAAGGCACGAAGGTGTCAGCGCAAGTCAAGGAGGTGTGCTGAGCGACCCACTGGGGTAACACTTTGAATTTACAACTGGATCTCATGACGGCTCACTTGAGCAATACAGAGGCGCACCACAAGTCCCAGAGGGCCGTGTGAGCGGCCGCGCCCACTGAGGCGTGGGACATAAAGTGATTCCAGGTGCACCATTAGTCTTCTGCGCTCCAGTATGTTATGCCAATGATTAAGGGCAGGGGCCCGAAACGCGTCTGGCTTTACAGATTTGCTGTGCACATTTGACTGATTTGCGCTGCAGCCTTGAATAAATTCCTAGCAATACTCACCCGTGTTGGACTCTGTCAATGAGGTAACTTTTGCGGAGTATGTTTAACGGCCTACCTAGCCGTGAGAGAGTCCCGCTGCGGCTTAAGCAGACCTGGATGACGCCAAGCGGCAGCCATCAGCTCAGGACGGGAGCTGTGTTTCAAGGCACGAAGGTGTCAGCGCAAGTCAAGGAGGTGTGCTGAGCGACCCACTGGGGTAACACTTTGAATTTACAACTGGATCTCATGACGGCTCACTTGAGCAATACAGAGGCGCACCACAAGTCCCAGAGGGCCGTGTGAGCGGCCGCGCCCACTGAGGCGTGGGACATAAAGTGATTCCAGGTGCACCATTAGTCTTCTGCGCTCCAGTATGTTATGCCAATGATTAAGGGCAGGGGCCCGAAACGCGTCTGGCTTTACAGATTTGCTGTGCACATTTGACTGATTTGCGCTGCAGCCTTGAATAAATTCCTAGCAATACTCACCCGTGTTGGACTCTGTCAATGAGGTAACTTTTGCGGAGTATGTTTAACGGCCTACCTAGCCGTGAGAGAGTCCCGCTGCGGCTTAAGCAGACCTGGATGACGCCAAGCGGCAGCCATCAGCTCAGGACGGGAGCTGTGTTTCAAGGCACGAAGGTGTCAGCGCAAGTCAAGGAGGTGTGCTGAGCGACCCACTGGGGTAACACTTTGAATTTACAACTGGATCTCATGACGGCTCACTTGAGCAATACAGAGGCGCACCACAAGTCCCAGAGGGCCGTGTGAGCGGCCGCGCCCACTGAGGCGTGGGACATAAAGTGATTCCAGGTGCACCATTAGTCTTCTGCGCTCCAGTATGTTATGCCAATGATTAAGGGCAGGGGCCCGAAACGCGTCTGGCTTTACAGATTTGCTGTGCACATTTGACTGATTTGCGCTGCAGCCTTGAATAAATTCCTAGCAATACTCACCCGTGTTGGACTCTGTCAATGAGGTAACTTTTGCGGAGTATGTTTAACGGCCTACCTAGCCGTGAGAGAGTCCCGCTGCGGCTTAAGCAGACCTGGATGACGCCAAGCGGCAGCCATCCAGCTCAGGACGGGAGCTGTGTTTCAAGGCACGAAGGTGTCAGCGCAAGTCAAGGAGGTGTGCTGAGCGACCCACTGGGGTAACACTTTGAATTTACAACTGGATCTCATGACGGCTCACTTGAGCAATACAGAGGCGCACCACAAGTCCCAGAGGGCCGTGTGAGCGGCTGCGCCCACTGAGGCATGGGACATAAAGTGATTCCAGGTGCACCATTAGTCTTCTGCGCTCCAGTATGTTATGCCAATGATTAAGGGCAGGGGCCCGAAACGCGTCTGGCTTTACAGATTTGCTGTGCACATTTGACTGATTTGCGCTGCAGCCTTGAATAAATTCCTAGCAATACTCACCCGTGTTGGACTCTGTCAATGAGGTAACTTTTGCGGAGTATGTTTAACGGCCTACCTAGCCGTGAGAGAGTCCCGCTGCGGCTTAAGCAGACCTGGATGACGCCAAGCGGCAGCCATCCAGCTCAGGACGGGAGCTGTGTTTCAAGGCACGAAGGTGTCAGCGCAAGTCAAGGAGGTGTGCTGAGCGACCCACTGGGGTAACACTTTGAATTTACAACTGGATCTCATGACGGCTCACTTGAGCAATACAGAGGCGCACCACAAGTCCCAGAGGGCCGTGTGAGCGGCCGCGCCCACTGAGGCGTGGGACATAAAGTGATTCCAGGTGCACCATTAGTCTTCTGCGCTCCAGTATGTTATGCCAATGATTAAGGGCAGGGGCCCGAAACGCGTCTGGCTTTACAGATTTGCTGTGCACATTTGACTGATTTGCGCTGCAGCCTTGAATAAATTCCTAGCAATACTCACCCGTGTTGGACTCTGTCAATGAGGTAACTTTTGCGGAGTATGTTTAACGGCCTACCTAGCCGTGAGAGAGTCCCGCTGCGGCTTAAGCAGACCTGGATGACGCCAAGCGGCAGCCATCAGCTCAGGACGGGAGCTGTGTTTCAAGGCACGAAGGTGTCAGCGCAAGTCAAGGAGGTGTGCTGAGCGACCCACTGGGGTAACACTTTGAATTTACAACTGGATCTCATGACGGCTCACTTGAGCAATACAGAGGCGCACCACAAGTCCCAGAGGGCCGTGTGAGCGGCCGCGCCCACTGAGGCGTGGGACATAAAGTGATTCCAGGTGCACCATTAGTCTTCTGCGCTCCAGTATGTTATGCCAATGATTAAGGGCAGGGGCCCGAAACGCGTCTGGCTTTACAGATTTGCTGTGCACATTTGACTGATTTGCGCTGCAGCCTTGAATAAATTCCTAGCAATACTCACCCGTGTTGGACTCTGTCAATGAGGTAACTTTTGCGGAGTATGTTTAACGGCCTACCTAGCCGTGAGAGAGTCCCGCTGCGGCTTAAGCAGACCTGGATGACGCCAAGCGGCAGCCATCCAGCTCAGGACGGGAGCTGTGTTTCAAGGCACGAAGGTGTCAGCGCAAGTCAAGGAGGTGTGCTGAGCGACCCACTGGGGTAACACTTTGAATTTACAACTGGATCTCATGACGGCTCACTTGAGCAATACAGAGGCGCACCACAAGTCCCAGAGGGCCGTGTGAGCGGCCGCGCCCACTGAGGCGTGGGACATAAAGTGATTCCAGGTGCACCATTAGTCTTCTGCGCTCCAGTATGTTATGCCAATGATTAAGGGCAGGGGCCCGAAACGCGTCTGGCTTTACAGATTTGCTGTGCACATTTGACTGATTTGCGCTGCAGCCTTGAATAAATTCCTAGCAATACTCACCCGTGTTGGACTCTGTCAATGAGGTAACTTTTGCGGAGTATGTTTAACGGCCTACCTAGCCGTGAGAGAGTCCCGCTGCGGCTTAAGCAGACCTGGATGACGCCAAGCGGCAGCCATCAGCTCAGGACGGGAGCTGTGTTTCAAGGCACGAAGGTGTCAGCGCAAGTCAAGGAGGTGTGCTGAGCGACCCACTGGGGTAACACTTTGAATTTACAACTGGATCTCATGACGGCTCACTTGAGCAATACAGAGGCGCACCACAAGTCCCAGAGGGCCGTGTGAGCGGCCGCGCCCACTGAGGCGTGGGACATAAAGTGATTCCAGGTGCACCATTAGTCTTCTGCGCTCCAGTATGTTATGCCAATGATTAAGGGCAGGGGCCCGAAACGCGTCTGGCTTTACAGATTTGCTGTGCACATTTGACTGATTTGCGCTGCAGCCTTGAATAAATTCCTAGCAATACTCACCCGTGTTGGACTCTGTCAATGAGGTAACTTTTGCGGAGTATGTTTAACGGCCTACCTAGCCGTGAGAGAGTCCCGCTGCGGCTTAAGCAGACCTGGATGACGCCAAGCGGCAGCCATCAGCTCAGGACGGGAGCTGTGTTTCAAGGCACGAAGGTGTCAGCGCAAGTCAAGGAGGTGTGCTGAGCGACCCACTGGGGTAACACTTTGAATTTACAACTGGATCTCATGACGGCTCACTTGAGCAATACAGAGGCGCACCACAAGTCCCAGAGGGCCGTGTGAGCGGCCGCGCCCACTGAGGCGTGGGACATAAAGTGATTCCAGGTGCACCATTAGTCTTCTGCGCTCCAGTATGTTATGCCAATGATTAAGGGCAGGGGCCCGAAACGCGTCTGGCTTTACAGATTTGCTGTGCACATTTGACTGATTTGCGCTGCAGCCTTGAATAAATTCCTAGCAATACTCACCCGTGTTGGACTCTGTCAATGAGGTAACTTTTGCGGAGTATGTTTAACGGCCTACCTAGCCGTGAGAGAGTCCCGCTGCGGCTTAAGCAGACCTGGATGACGCCAAGCGGCAGCCATCCAGCTCAGGACGGGAGCTGTGTTTCAAGGCACGAAGGTGTCAGCGCAAGTCAAGGAGGTGTGCTGAGCGACCCACTGGGGTAACACTTTGAATTTACAACTGGATCTCATGACGGCTCACTTGAGCAATACAGAGGCGCACCACAAGTCCCAGAGGGCCGTGTGAGCGGCCGCGCCCACTGAGGCGTGGGACATAAAGTGATTCCAGGTGCACCATTAGTCTTCTGCGCTCCAGTATGTTATGCCAATGATTAAGGGCAGGGGCCCGAAACGCGTCTGGCTTTACAGATTTGCTGTGCACATTTGACTGATTTGCGCTGCAGCCTTGAATAAATTCCTAGCAATACTCACCCGTGTTGGACTCTGTCAATGAGGTAACTTTTGCGGAGTATGTTTAACGGCCTACCTAGCCGTGAGAGAGTCCCGCTGCGGCTTAAGCAGACCTGGATGACGCCAAGCGGCAGCCATCAGCTCAGGACGGGAGCTGTGTTTCAAGGCACGAAGGTGTCAGCGCAAGTCAAGGAGGTGTGCTGAGCGACCCACTGGGGTAACACTTTGAATTTACAACTGGATCTCATGACGGCTCACTTGAGCAATACAGAGGCGCACCACAAGTCCCAGAGGGCCGTGTGAGCGGCCGCGCCCACTGAGGCGTGGGACATAAAGTGATTCCAGGTGCACCATTAGTCTTCTGCGCTCCAGTATGTTATGCCAATGATTAAGGGCAGGGGCCCGAAACGCGTCTGGCTTTACAGATTTGCTGTGCACATTTGACTGATTTGCGCTGCAGCCTTGAATAAATTCCTAGCAATACTCACCCGTGTTGGACTCTGTCAATGAGGTAACTTTTGCGGAGTATGTTTAACGGCCTACCTAGCCGTGAGAGAGTCCCGCTGCGGCTTAAGCAGACCTGGATGACGCCAAGCGGCAGCCATCAGCTCAGGACGGGAGCTGTGTTTCAAGGCACGAAGGTGTCAGCGCAAGTCAAGGAGGTGTGCTGAGCGACCCACTGGGGTAACACTTTGAATTTACAACTGGATCTCATGACGGCTCACTTGAGCAATACAGAGGCGCACCACAAGTCCCAGAGGGCCGTGTGAGCGGCCGCGCCCACTGAGGCGTGGGACATAAAGTGATTCCAGGTGCACCATTAGTCTTCTGCGCTCCAGTATGTTATGCCAATGATTAAGGGCAGGGGCCCGAAACGCGTCTGGCTTTACAGATTTGCTGTGCACATTTGACTGATTTGCGCTGCAGCCTTGAATAAATTCCTAGCAATACTCACCCGTGTTGGACTCTGTCAATGAGGTAACTTTTGCGGAGTATGTTTAACGGCCTACCTAGCCGTGAGAGAGTCCCGCTGCGGCTTAAGCAGACCTGGATGACGCCAAGCGGCAGCCATCCAGCTCAGGACGGGAGCTGTGTTTCAAGGCACGAAGGTGTCAGCGCAAGTCAAGGAGGTGTGCTGAGCGACCCACTGGGGTAACACTTTGAATTTACAACTGGATCTCATGACGGCTCACTTGAGCAATACAGAGGCGCACCACAAGTCCCAGAGGGCCGTGTGAGCGGCCGCGCCCACTGAGGCGTGGGACATAAAGTGATTCCAGGTGCACCATTAGTCTTCTGCGCTCCAGTATGTTATGCCAATGATTAAGGGCAGGGGCCCGAAACGCGTCTGGCTTTACAGATTTGCTGTGCACATTTGACTGATTTGCGCTGCAGCCTTGAATAAATTCCTAGCAATACTCACCCGTGTTGGACTCTGTCAATGAGGTAACTTTTGCGGAGTATGTTTAACGGCCTACCTAGCCGTGAGAGAGTCCCGCTGCGGCTTAAGCAGACCTGGATGACGCCAAGCGGCAGCCATCCAGCTCAGGACGGGAGCTGTGTTTCAAGGCACGAAGGTGTCAGCGCAAGTCAAGGAGGTGTGCTGAGCGACCCACTGGGGTAACACTTTGAATTTATAACTGGATCTCATGACGGCTCACTTGAGCAATACAGAGGCGCACCACAAGTCCCAGAGGGCCGTGTGAGCGGCCGCGCCCACTGAGGCGTGGGACATAAAGTGATTCCAGGTGCACCATTAGTCTTCTGCGCTCCAGTATGTTATGCCAATGATTAAGGGCAGGGGCCCGAAAGGCGTCTGGCTTTACAGATTTGCTGTGCACATTTGACTGATTTGCGCTGCAGCCTTGAATAAATTCCTAGCAATACTCACCCGTGTTGGACTTTGTCAATGAGGTAACTTTTGCGGAGTATGTTTAACGGCCTACCTAGCCGTGAGAGAGTCCCGCTGCGGCTTAAGCAGACCTGGATGAAGCCAAGCGGCAGCCATCAGCTCAGGACGGGAGCTGTGTTTCAAGGCACGAAGGTGTCAGCGCAAGTCAAGGAGGTGTGCTGAGCGACCCACTGGGGTAACACTTTGAATTTACAACTGGATCTCATGACGGCTCACTTGAGCAATACAGAGTCGCACCACAAGTCCCATAGGGCCGTGTGAGCGGCCGCGCCCACTGAGGCGTGGGACATAAAGTGATTCCAGGTGCACCATTAGTCTTCTGCGCTCCAGTATGTTATGCCAATGATTAAGGGCAGGGGCCCGAAACGCGTCTGGCTTTACAGATTTGCTGTGCACATTTGACTGATTTGCGCTGCAGCCTTGAATAAATTCCTAGCAATACTCACCCGTGTTGGACTCTGTCAATGAGGTAACTTTTGCGGAGTATGTTTAATGGCCTACCTAGCCGTGAGAGAGTCCCGCTGCGGCTTAAACAGACCTGGATGACGCCAAGCGGCAGCCATCAGCTCAGGACGGGAGCTGTGTTTCAAGGCACGAAGGTGTCAGCGCAAGTCAAGGAGGTGTGCTGAGCGACCCACTGGGGTAACACTTTGAATTTACAACTGGATCTCATGACGGCTCACTTGAGCAATACAGAGGCGCACCACAAGTCCCAGAGGGCCGTGTGAGCGAACGCGCCCACTGAGGCGTGGGACATAAAGTGATTCCAGGTGCACCATTAGTCTTCTGCGCTCCAGTATGTTATGCCAATGATTAAGGGCAGGGGCCGAAACGCGTCTGGCTTTACAGATTTGCTGTGCACATTTGACTGATTTGCGCTGCAGCCTTGAATAAATTCCTAGCAATACTCACCCGTGTTGGACTCTGTCAATGAGGTAACTTTTGCGGAGTATGTTTAATGGCCTACCTAGCCGTGAGAGAGTCCCGCTGCGGCTACAGCAGACCTGGATGACGCCAAGCGGCAGCCATCCAGCTCAGGATGGGAGCTGTGTTTCTAGAGCACGAAGGTGTCAGCGCAAGTCAAGGAGGTGTGCTGAGCGACCCACTGGGGTAACACTTTGAATTTACAACTGGATCTCATGACGGCTCACTTGAGCAATACAGAGGCGCACCACAAGTCCCAGAGGGCCGTGTGAGCGGACGCGCCCACTGAGGCGTGGGATATAAAGTGATTCCAGGTGCACCATTAGTCTTCTGCGCTCCAGTATGTTATGCCAATGATTAAGGGCAGGGGCCCGAAACGCGTCTGGCTTTACAGATTTGCTGTGCACATTTGACTGATTTGCGCTGGAGCCTTGAATAAATTCCTAGCAATACTCACCCGTGTTGGACTCTCTCAATGAGGTAACTTTTGCGGAGTATGTTTAACGGCCTACCTAGCCGTGAGAGAGTCCCGCTGCGGCTTAAGCAGACCTGGATGACGCCAAGTGGCAGCCATCAGCTCAGGACGGGAGCTGTGTTTCAAGGCACGAAGGTGTCAAGCAAGTCAAGGAGGTGTGCTGAGCGACCCACTGGGGTAACACTTTGAATTTACAACTGGATCTCATGACGGCTCACTTGAGCAATACAGAGGCGCACCACAAGTCCCAGAGGGCCGTGTGAGTGGCCACGCCCACTGAGGCGTGGGACATAAAGTGATTCCAGGTGCACCATTAATCTTCTGCGCTCCAGTATGTTATGCCAATGATTAAGGGCAGGGGCCCGAAACGCGTCTGGCTTTACAGATTTGCTGTGCACATTTGACTGATTTGCGCTGCAGCCTTGAATAAATTCCTAGCAATACTCACCCGTGTTGGACTCTGTCAATGAGGTAACTTTTGCGGAGTATGTTTAACGGCCTACCTAGCCGTGAGAGAGTCCCGCTGCGGCTTAAGCACGAGCCTGGATGACGCCAAGCGGCAGCCATCAGCTCAGGACGGGGAGCTGTGTTTCAAGGCACGAAGGTGTCAGCGCAAGTCAAGGAGGTGTGCTGAGCGACCCACTGGGGTAACACTTTGAATTTACAACTGGATCTCATGACGGCTCACTTGAGCAATACAGAGGCGCACCACAAGTCCCAGAGGGCCGTGTGAGCGGCTGCGCCCACTGAGGCATGGGACATAAAGTGATTCCAGGTGCACCATTAGTCTTCTGCGCTCCAGTATGTTATGCCAATGATTAAGGGCAGGGGCCCGAAACGCGTCTGGCTTTACAGATTTGCTGTGCACATTTGACTGATTTGCGCTGCAGCCTTGAATAAATTCCTAGCAATACTCACCCGTGTTGGACTCTGTCAATGAGGTAACTTTGCGGAGTATGTTTAACGGCCTACCTAGCCGTGAGAGAGTCCCGCTGCGGCTTAAGCAGACCTGGATGAAGCCAAGCGGCAGCCATCAGCTCAGGACGGGAGCTGTGTTTCAAGGCACGAAGGTGTCAGCGCAAGTCAAGGAGGTGTGCTGAGCGACCCACTGGGGTAACACTTTGAATTTACAACTGGATCTCATGACGGCTCACTTGAGCAATACAGAGGCGCACCACAAGTCCCAGAGGGCCGTGTGAGCGGCCGCGCCCACTGAGGCATGGGACATAAAGTGATTCCAGGTGCACCATTAGTCTTCTGCGGCTCCAGTATGTTATGCCAATGATTAAGGGCAGGGGCGCGAAACGCGTCTGGCTTTACAGATTTGCTGTGCACATTTGACTGATTTGCGCTGCAGCCTTGAATAAATTCCTAGCAATACTCACCCGTGTTGGACTCTGTCAATGAGGTAACTTTTGCGGAGTATGTTTAACGGCCTACCTAGCCGTGAGAGAGTCCCGCTGCGGCTTAAGCAGACCTGGATGACGCCAAGCGGCAGCCATCAGCTCAGGACGGGGAGCTGTGTTTCAAGGCACGAAGGTGTCAGCGCAAGTCAAGGAGGTGTGCTGAGCGACCCACTGGGGTAACACTTTGAATTTACAACTGGATCTCATGACGGCTCACTTGAGCAATACAGAGGCGCACCACAAGTCCCAGAGGGCAGTGTGAGCGGCCGTGCCCACTGAGTCGTGGGACATAAAGTGATTCCAGGTGCACCATTAGTCTTCTGCACTCCAGTATGTCATGCCAATGATTAAGGGCAGGGGCCCGAAACGCGTCTGGCTTTACAGATTTGCTGTGCACATTTGACTGATTTGCGCTGCAGCCTTGAATAAATTCCTAGCAATACTCACCCGTGTTGGACTCTGTCAATGAGGTAACTTTTGCGGAGTATGTTTAACGGCCTACCTAGCCGTGAGAGAGTACCGCTGCGGCTTAAGCAGACCTGGATGGCGCTGGCGTGCAGCCATCCCAGCTCAAGTACGGGAGCTGTGTTTCGAGGCACGAAGGTGTCAGCGCAGAGTCAAGGAGGTGTGCTGAGCGACCCACTGGGGTAACACTTTGAATTTATAACTGGATCTCATGACGGCTCGCTTGAGCAATGCAGAGGTGCACCACAAGTCCCAGAGGGCCGTGTGAGCGGCCGCGCCACTGAGGCGTGGGACATAAAGTGATTCCAGGTGCACCATTAGTCTTCTGCGCTCCAGTATGTTATGCCAATGATTAAGGGCAGGGGCCCGAAAGGCGTCTGGCTTTACAGATTTGCTGTGCACATTTGACTGATTTGCGCTGCAGCCTTGAATAAATTCCTAGCAATACTCACCCGTGTTGGACTTTGTCAATGAGGTAACTTTTGCGGAGTATGTTTAACGGCCTACCTAGCCGTGAGAGAGTCCCGCTGCGGCTTAAGCAGACCTGGATGACGCCAAGCGGCAGCCATCAGCTCAGGACGGGAGCTATGTTTCAAGGCACGAAGGTGTCAGCGCAAGTCAAGGAGGTGTGCTGAGCGACCCACTGGGGTAACACTTTGAATTTGCAACTGGATCTCATGACGGCTCACTTGAGCAATACAGAGGCGCACCACAAGTCCCATAGGGCCGTGTGAGCGGCCGCGCCCACTGAGGCGTGGGACATAAAGTGATTCCAGGTGCACCATTAGTCTTCTGCGCTCCAGTATGTTATGCCAATGATTAAGGGCAGGGGCCCGAAACGCGTCTGGCTTTACAGATTTGCTGTGCACATTTGACTGATTTGAGCTGCAGCCTTGAATAAATTCCTAGCAATACTCACCCGTGTTGGACTCTGTCAATGAGGTAACTTTTGCGGAGTATGTTTAACGGCCTACCTTAGCCATGAGAGAGTCCGCTGCGGCTTAAGCAGACCTGGATGACGCCAGCGGCAGCCACTCAGCCTCAGGACGGGAGCTGTGTTTCAAGGCACGAAGGTGTCAGCGCAAGTCAAGGAGGTGTGCTGAGCGACCCACTGGGGTAACACTTTGAATTTGTAACTGGATCTCATGACGGCTCACTTGAGCAATACAGAGGCGCACCACAAGTCCCAGAGGGCCGTGTGAGCAGCCGCGCCCACTGAGGCGTGCGACATAAAGTGATTCCAGGTGCTCCATTAGTCTTCTGCGCTCCAGTATGTTATGCCAATGATTAAGGGCAGGGGCCTGAAAAGCGTCTGGCTTTACAGATTTGCTGTGCACATTTGACTGATTTGCGCTGCAGCCTTGAATAAATTCCTAGCAATACTCACCCGTGTTGGACTCTGTCAATGAGGTAAGTTTTGCGGAGTATGTTTAAGGGCCTACCTAGCCATGAGAGAGTCCCGCTGCGGCTTAAGCAGACCTGGATGACGCCAAGCGGCAGCCATCAGCTCAGGACGGGAGCTGTGTTTCAAGGCACGAAGGTGTCAGCGCAAGTCAAGGAGGTGTGCTGAGCGACCCACTGGGGTAACACTTTGAATTTACAACTGGATCTCATGACGGCTCACTTGAGCAATACAAAGGCGCACCACAAGTCCCAGAGGGCCGTGTGAGCTGCCGCACCCACTGAGGCGTGGGACATAAAGTGATTCCAGGTGCACCATTAGTCTTCTGCGCTCCAGTATGTTATGCCAATGATTAAGGGCAGGGGCCCGAAACGCGTCTGGCTTTACAGATTTGCTGTGCACATTTGACTGATTTGCGCTGCAGCCTTGAATAAATTCCTAGCAATACTCACCCGTGTTGGACTCTGTCAATGAGGTAACTTTTGCGGAGTATGTTTAACGGCCTACCTAGCCGTGAGAGAGTCCCGCAGGGGCTTAAGCAGACCTGGATGACGCCAAGCGGCAGCCATCAGCTCAGGGCAGGGAGCTGTGTTTCAAGGCACGAAGGTGTCAGCGCAAGTCAAGGAGGTGTGCTGAGCGACCCACTGGGGTAACACTTTGAATTTATAACTGGATCTCATGACGGCTCGCTTGAGCAATACAGAGGCGCACCACAAGTCCCAGAGGGCCGTGTGGGCGCCGCGCCACTGAGGCGTGGGACATAAAGTGATTCCAGGTGCACCATTAGTCTTCTGCGCTCCAGTATGTTATGCCAATGATTAAGGGCAGGGGCACGAAAGGCATCTGGCTTTACAGATTTGCTGTGCACATTTGACTGATTTGCGCTGCAGCCTTGAATAAATTCCTAGCAATACTCACCCGTGTTGGACTTTGTCAATGAGGTAACTTTTGCGGAGTATGTTTAACGGCCTACCTAGCCGTGAGAGAGTCCGCTGCGGCTTAAGCAGACCTGGATGACCGCCAAGCGGCAGCCATCAGCTCAGGACGGGAGCTGTGTTTCAAGGCACGAAGGTGTCAGCGCAAGTCAAGGAGGTGTGCTGAGCGACCCACTGGGGTAACACTTTGAATTTACAACTGGATCTCATGACGGCTCACTTGAGCAATACAGAGTCGCACCACAAGTCCCATAGGGCCGTGTGAGCGGCCGCGCCCACTGAGGCGTGGGACATAAAGTGATTCCAGGTGCACCATTAGTCTTCTGCTCTCCAGTATGTTATGCCCAATGATTAAGGGCAGGGGCCCGAAACGCGTCTGGCTTTACAGATTTGCTGTGCACATTTGACTGATTTGCGCTGCAGCCCTTGAATAAATTCCTAGCAATACTCACCCGTGTTGGACTCTGTCAATGAGGTAACTTTTGCGTGAGTATGTTTAATGGCCTACCTAGCCGTGAGAGAGTCCCGCTGCGGCTTAAACAGACCTGGATGGCGCCAAGCGGCAGCCATCAGCTCAGGGACGGGAGCTGTGTTTCTAGGCACGAAGGTGTCAGCGCAAGTCAAGGAAGTGTGCTGAGCGACCCACTGGGGTAACACTTTGAATTTACAACTGGATCTCATGACGGCTCACTTGAGCAATACAGAGGCGCCACCACAAGTCCCAGAGGGCCGTGTGAGCGGCCGCGTCCACTGAGGCGTGGGACATAAAGTGATTCCAGGTGCACCATTAGTCTTCTGCGCTCCAGTATGTTATGCCAATGATTAAGGGCAGGGGCCCGAAACGCGTCTGGCTTTACAGATGTGCTGTGCACATTTGACTGATTTGCGCTGCAGCCTTGAATAAATTCCTAGCAATACTCACCCGTGTTGGACTCTGTCAATGAGAGTAACTTTTGCGGAGTATGTTTAACGGCCTACCTAGCCGTGAGAGGTCCCGCTGCGGCTTAAGCAGACCTGGATGACGCCAGCGGCAGCCATCAGCTCAGGGCGGGAGCTGTGTTTCAAGGCACGAAGGTGTCAGCGCAAGTCAAGGAGGTGTGCTGAGGCGACCCACTGGGGGTAACACTTTGAATTTACAACTGGATCTCATGACGGCTCACTTGAGCAATACAGAGGCGCACCACAAGTCCCAGAGGGCCGTGTGAGCGGCCGCGCCCACTGAGGCGTGGGACATAAAGTGATTCCAGGTGCACCATTAGACTTCTGCACTCCAGTATGTTATGCCAATGATTAAGGGCAGGGGCCAGAAACGCGTCTGGCTTTACAGATTTGCTGTGCACATTTGACTGATTTGCGCTGCAGCCTTGAATAAATTCCTAGCAATACTCACCCGTGTTGGACTCTGTCAATGAGGTAACTTTGCGGAGTATGTTTAACGGCCTACCTGGCCGTGAGAGAGTCCCGCAGGGGCTTAAGCAGACCTGGATGACGCCTAGCGGCAGCCATCCCAGCTCAGGACGGGAGCTGTGTTTCAAGAGCACAAAGGTGTCAGCGCAAGTCAAGGAGGTGTGCTGAGCGACCCACTGGGGTAACACTTTGAATTTATAACTGGATCTCATGACGGCTCGCTTGAGCAATACAGAGGCGCACCACAAGTCCCAGAGGGCCGTGTGAGCGGCCGCGCCCACTGAGGCGTGGGACATAAAGTGATTCCAGGTGCACCATTAGTCTTCTGCGCTCCAGTATGTTATGCCAATGATTAAGGGCAGGGGCACGAAAGGCATCTGGCTTTACAGATTTGCTGTGCACATTTGACTGATTTGCGCTGCAGCCTTGAATAAATTCCTAGCAATACTCACCACGTGTTGGACTTTGTCAATGAGGTAACTTTGCGGAGTATGTTTAACGGCCTACCTAGCCGTGAGAGAGTCCCGCTGCGGCTTAAGCAGACCTGGATGACGCCAAGCGGCAGCCATCCAGCTCAGGACGGGAGCTGTGTTTCAAGGCACGAAGGTGTCAGCGCAAGTCAAGGAGTGTGCTGGGCGACCCACTGGGGTAACACTTTGAATTTACAACTGGATCTCATGACGGCTCACTTGAGCAATACAGAGTCGCACCACAAGTCCCATAGGGCCGTGTGAGCGGCGCGCCCACTGAGGCGTGGGACATAAAGTGATTCCAGGTGCACCATTAGTCTTCTGCGCTCCAGTATGTTATGCCAATGATTAGGGCAGGGGCCCGACGCGTCTGGCTTTACAGATTTGCTGTGCACATTTGACTGATTTGCGCTGCAGCCTTGAATAAATTCCTAGCAATACTCACCCGTGTTGGACTCTGTCAATGAGGTAACTTTGCGGAGTATGTTTAATGGCCTACCTAGCCGTGAGAGAGTCCCGCTGCGGCTTAAACAGACCTGGATGACGCTAGCGGCAGCCATCCAGCTCAGGGCGGGAGCTGTGTTTCTAGGCACGAAGGTGTCAGCGCAAGTCAAGGAAGTGTGCTGAGCGACCCACTGGGGTAACACTTTGAATTTACAACTGGATCTCATGACGGCTCACTTGAGCAATACAGAGGCGCACCACAAGTCCCAGAGGGCCGTGTGAGCGGCCGCGTCCACTGAGGCGTGGGACATAAAAGTGATTCCAGGTGCACCATTAGTCTTCTGCGCTCCAGTATGTTATGCCAATGATTAAGGGCAGGGGCCCGAAACGCGTCTGGCTTTACAGATGTGCTGTGCACATTTGACTGATTCTTCGCTGCAGCCTTGAATAAATTCCTAGCAATACTCACCCGTGTTGGACTCTGTCAATGAGGTAACTTTTGCAGAGAGTATGTTTAACGGCCTACCTAGCCGTGAGAGAGTCCAGCTGCGGCTTAAGCAGACCTGGATGACGCCAAGCGGCAGCCATCAGCTCAGGGCCGGGAGCTGTGTTTCAAGGCACGAAGGTGTCAGCGCAAGTCAAGGAGGTGTGCTGAGCGACCCACTGGGGTAACACTTTGAATTTACAACTGGATCTCATGACGGCTCACTTGAGCAATACAAGGCGCACCACAAGTCCCAGAGGGCCGTGTGAGCGACGCGCCCACTGAGGCGTGGGACATAAAGTGATTCCAGGTGCAGCATTAGTCTTCTGCGCTCCAGTATGTTATGCCAATGATTAAGGGCAGGGGCCCGAAACGCGTCTGGCTTTACAGATTTGCTGTGCACATTTGACTGATTTGCGCTGCAGCCTTGAATAAATTCCTAGCAATACTCACCCGTGTTGGACTCTGTCAATGAGGTAACTTTTGCGGAGTATGTTTAATGGCCTACCTAGCCGAGAGAGTCCCGCTGCGGCTTAAGCAGACATGGATGACGCCAAGCGGCAGCCATCAGCTCAGGGCGGGAGCTGAGTTTCTAGGCACGAAGGTGTCAGCGCAAGTCAAGGAGGTGTGCTGGAGCGACCCACTGGGGTAACACTTTGAATTTACAACTGGATCTCATGACGGCTCACTTGAGCAATACAGAGGCGCACCACAAGTCCCAGAGGGCCGTGTGAGCGGCCGCGCCCACTGAGGCGTGGGACATAAAGTGATTCCAGGTGCACCATTAGTCTTCTGCGCTCCAGTATGTTATGCCAATGATTAAGGGCAGGGGCCCGAAACGCGTCTGGCTTTACAGATTTGCTGTGCACATTTGACTGATTTGCGCTGCAGCCTTGAATAAATTCCTAGCAATACTCACCCGTGTTGGACTCTCTCAATGAGGTAACTTTGCGGAGTATGTTTAACGGCCTACCTAGCCGTGAGAGAGTGCCGCTGCGGCTTAAGCAGACCTGGATGACGCCAAGCGGCAGCCATCCCAGCTCAGGACGGGGAGCTGTGTTTCAAGGCACGAAGGTGTCAGGCGCAAGTCAAGGAGGTGTGCTGAGCGACCCACTGGGGTAACACTTTGAATTTACAACTGGATCTCATGACGGCTCACTTCGAGCAATACAGAGGCGCACCACAAGTCCCAGAGGGCCGTGTGAGCTGCTGCGCCCACTGAGGCATGGGACATAAAGTGATTCCAGGTGCACCATTAGTCTTCTGCGCTCCAGTATGTTATGCCAATGATTAGGGGCAGGGGCCCGAAACGCGTCTGGCTTTACAGATTTGCTGTGTGCACATTTGACTGATTTGCGCTGCAGCCTTGAATAAATTCCTAGCAATACTCACCCGTGTTGGACTTTGTCAATGAGGTAACTTTTGTGGAGTATGTTTAACGGCCTACCTAGCCGTGAGAGAGTCCCGCTGCGGCTTAAGCAGACCTGGATGACGCCAAGCGGCAGCCATCAGCTCAGGACCGGGAGCTGTGTTTCAAGGCACGAAGGTGTCAGCGCAAGTCAAGGAGGTGTGCTGAGCGACCCACTGGGGTAACACTTTGAATTTACAACTGGATCTCATGACGGCTCACTTGAGCAATACAGAGTCGCACCACAAGTCCCATAGGGCCGTGTGAGCGGCCGCGCCCACTGAGGCGTGGGACATAAAGTGATTCCAGGTGCACCATTAGTCTTCTGCTCTCCAGTATGTTATGCCAATGATTAAGGGCAGGGGCCCGAAACGCGTCTGGCTTTACAGATTTGCTGTGCACATTTGACTGATTTGCGCTGCAGCCTTGAATAAATTCCTAGCAATACTCACCCGTGTTGGACTCTGTCAATGAGGTAACTTTTGCGGAGTATGTTTAATGGCCTACCTAGCCGTGAGAGAGTCCCGCTGCGGCTTAAACAGACCTGGATGACGCCAAGCGGCAGCCATCAGCTCAGGACGGGAGCTGTGTTTCTAGGCACGAAGGTGTCAGCGCAAGTCAAGGAAGTGTGCTGAGCGACCCACTGGGGTAACACTTTGAATTTACAACTGGATCTCATGACGGCTCACTTGAGCAATACAGAGGCGCACCACAAGTCCCAGAGGGCCGTGTGAGCGGCCGCGTCCACTGAGGCGTGGGACATAAAGTGATTCCAGGTGCACCATTAGTCTTCTGCGCTCCAGTATGTTATGCCAATGATTAAGGGCAGGGGCCCGAAACGCGTCTGGCTTTACAGATGTGCTGTGCACATTTGACTGATTTGCGCTGCAGCCTTGAATAAATTCCTAGCAATACTCACCCGTGTTGGACTCTGTCAATGAGGTAACTTTTGCAGAGTATGTTTAACGGCCTACCTAGCCGTGAGAGAGTCCAGCTGCGGCTTAAGCAGACCTGGATGACGCCAAGCGGCAGCCATCAGCTCAGGACGGGAGCTGTGTTTCAAGGCACGAAGGTGTCAGCGCAAGTCAAGGAGGTGTGCTGAGCGACCCACTGGGGTAACACTTTGAATTTACAACTGGATCTCATGACGGCTCACTTGAGCAATACAAAGGCGCACCACAAGTCCCAGAGGGCCGTGTGAGCGGCCGCGCCCACTGAGGCGTGGGACATAAAGTGATTCCAGGTGCACCATTAGTCTTCTGCGCTCCAGTATGTTATGCCAATGATTAAGGGCAGGGGCCCGAAACGCGTCTGGCTTTACAGATATGCTGTGCACATTTGACTGATTTGCGCTGCAGCCTTGAATAAATTCCTAGCAATACTCACCCGTGTTGGACTCTGTCAATGAGGTAACTTTTGCGGAGTATGTTTAATGGCCTACCTAGCCGAGAGAGAGTCCCGCTGCGGCTTAAGCAGACATGGATGACGCCAAGCGGCAGCCATCAGCTCAGGACGGGAGCTGAGTTTCTAGGCACGAAGGTGTCAGCGCAAGTCAAGGAGGTGTGCTGAGCGACCCACTGGGGTAACACTTTGAATTTACAACTGGATCTCATGACGGCTCACTTGAGCAATACAGAGGCGCACCACAAGTCCCAGAGGGCCGTGTGAGCGGCCGCGCCCACTGAGGCGTGGGACATAAAGTGATTCCAGGTGCACCATTAGTCTTCTGCGCTCCAGTATGTTATGCCAATGATTAAGGGCAGGGGCCCGAAACGCGTCTGGCTTTACAGATTTGCTGTGCACATTTGACTGATTTGCGCTGCAGCCTTGAATAAATTCCTAGCAATACTCACCCGTGTTGGACTCTCTCAATGAGGTAACTTTTGCGGAGTATGTTTAACGGCCTACCTAGCCGTGAGAGAGTGCCGCTGCGGCTTAAGCAGACCTGGATGACGCCAAGCGGCAGCCATCAGCTCAGGACGGGAGCTGTGTTTCAAGGCACGAAGGTGTCAGCGCAAGTCAAGGAGGTGTGCTGAGCGACCCACTGGGGTAACACTTTGAATTTACAACTGGATCTCATGACGGCTCACTTGAGCAATACAGAGGCGCACCACAAGTCCCAGAGGGCCGTGTGAGCTGCTGCGCCCACTGAGGCATGGGACATAAAGTGATTCCAGGTGCACCATTAGTCTTCTGCGCTCCAGTATGTTATGCCAATGATTAAGGGCAGGGGCCCGAAACGCGTCTGGCTTTACAGATTTGCTGTGCACATTTGACTGATTTGCGCTGCAGCCTTGAATAAATTCCTAGCAATACTCACCCATGTTGGACTCTGTCAATGAGGTAACTTTTGCGGAGTATGTTTAACGGCCTACCTAGCCGTGAGAGAGTCCCGCTGCGGCTTAAGCAGACCTGGATGAAGCCAAGCGGCAGCCATCAGCTCAGGACGGGAGCTTTGTTTCAAGGCACGAAGGTGTCAGCGCAAGTCAAGGAGGTGTGCTGAGCGACCCACTGGGGTAACACTTTGAATTCACAACTGGATCTCATGACGGCTCACTTGAGCAATACAGAGGCGCACCACAAGTCCCAGAGGGCCGTGTGAGCGGCCGCGCCCACTGAGGCGTGGGACATAAAGTGATTCCAGGTGCACCATTAGTCTTCTGCGCTCCAGTATGTTATGCCAATGATTAAGGGCAGGGGCCCGAAACGCGTCTGGCTTTACAGATTTGCTGTGCACATTTGACTGATTTGCGCTGCAGCCTTGAATAAGTTCCTAGCAATACTCACCCGTGTTGGACTCTGTCAATGAGGTAACTTTGCGGAGTATGTTTAACGGCCTACCTAGCCGTGAGAGAGTCCCGCTGCGGCCAAGCAGACCTGGATGATGCCAAGCGGCAGCCATCAGCTCAGGACGGGAGCTGTGTTTCAAGGCACGAAGGTGTCAGCGCAAGTCAAGGAGGTGTGCTGAGCGTCCCACTGGGGTAACACTTTGAATTTACAACTGGATCTCATGACGGCTCACTTGAGCAATACAGAGGCGCACCACAAGTCCCAGAGGGCCGTGTGAGCGGCGCGTCCACTGAGGCGTGGGACATAAAGTGATTCCAGGTGCACCATTAGTCTTCTGCGCTCCAGTATGTTATGCCAATGATTAAGGGCAGGGGCCCGAAACGCGTCTGGCTTTACAGATGTGCTGTGCACATTTGACTGATTTGCGCTGCAGCCTTGAATAAATTCCTAGCAATACTCACCCGTGTTGGACTCTGTCAATGAGGTAACTTTTGCGGAGTATGTTTAACGGCCTACCTAGCCGTGAGAGAGTCCCGCTGCGGCTTAAGCAGACCTGGATGACGCCAAGCTGCAGCCATCAGCTCAGGACGGGAGCTGTGTTTCAAGGCACGAAGGTGTCAGCGCAAGTCAAGGAGGTGTGCTGAGCGACCCACTGGGGTAACACTTTGAATTTATAACTGGATCTCATGACGGCTCACTTGAGCAATACAGAGGCGCACCACAAGTCCCAGAGGGCCGTGTGAGCGGCCGCGCCCACTGAGGCGTGGGACATAAAGTGATTCCAGGTGCACCATTAGTCTTCTGCGCTCCAGTATGTTATGCCAATGATTAAGGGCAGGGGCCCGAAAAGCGTCTGGCTTTACAGATTTGCTGTGCACATTTGACTGATTTGCGCTGCATCCTTGAATAAATTCCTAGCAATACTCACCCGTGTTGGACTCTGTCAATGAGGTAACTTTTGCGGAGTATGTTTAACGGCCTACCTAGCCGTGAGAGAGTCCCGCTGCGGCTTAAGCAGACCTGGATGACGCCAAGCGGCAGCCATCAGCTCAGGACGGGAGCTGTGTTTCAAGGCACGAAGGTGTCAGCGCAAGTCAAGGAGGTGTGCTGAGCGACCCACTGGGGTAACACTTTGAATTTACAACTGGATCTCATGACGGCTCACTTGAGCAATACAAAGACGCACCACAAGTCCCAGAGGGCCGTGTGAGCGGCCGCGCCCACTGAGGCGTGGGACATAAAGTGATTCCAGGTGCACCATTAGTCTTCTGCGCTCCAGTATGTTATGCCAATGATTAAGGGCAGGGGCCCGAAACGCGTCTGGCTTTACAGATTTGCTGTGCACATTTGACTGATTTGCGCTGCAGCCTTGAATAAATTCCTAGCAATACTCACCCGTGTTGGTCTCTGTCAATGAGGTAACTTTTGCGGAGTATGTTTAACGGCCTACCTAGCCGTGAGAGAGTCCCGCTGTGGCTTAAGCAGACCTGGATGAAGCCAAGCGGCAGCCATCCGCTCAGGACGGGAGCTGTGTTTCTACGGCACGAAGGTGTCAGCGCAAGTCAAGGAGGTGTGCTGAGCGACCCACTGGGGTAACACTTTGAATTTACAACTGGATCTCATGACGGCTCACTTGAGGAATACAGAGGCGCACCACAAGTCCCAGAGGGCCGTGTGAGCGGCCGCGCCCACTGAGGCATGGGACATAAAGTGATTCCAGGTGCACCATTAGTCTTCTGCGATCCAGTATGTTATGCCAATGATTAAGGGCAGGGGCCCGAAACGCATCTGGCTTTACAGATTTGCTGTGCACATTTGACTGATTTGCGCTGCAGCCTTGAATAAATTCCTAGCAATACTCACCCGTGTTGGACTCTGTCAATGAGGTAACTTTTACGGAGTATGTTTAACGGCCTACCTAGCCGTGAGAGAGTCCCGCTGCGGCTTAAGCAGACCTGGATGACGCCAAGCGGCAGCCATCCCAGCTCAGGGCGGGAGCTGTGTTTCAAGGCACGAAGGTGTCAGCGCAAGTCAAGGAGGTGTGCTGAGCGACCCACTGGGGTAACACTTTGAATTTACAACTGGATCTCATGACGGCTCAGTTGAGCAATACAGAGGCGCACCACAAGTCCCAGAGGGCCGTGTGAGCGGCCGCGCCCACTGAGGCGTGGGACATAAAGTGATTCCAGGTGCACCATTAGACTTCTGCGCTCCAGTATGTTATGCCAATGATTAAGGGCAGGGGCCCGAAACGCGTCTGGCTTTACAGATTTGCTGTGCACATTTGACTGATTTGCACTGCAGCCTTGAATAAATTCCTAGCAATACTCACCCGTATATATATATTCACTGAAAAAATCATAGGTTTCAGGGACGTTATAGTTAGAAATTAGCATTTAAAAAACCTTACAAATTCACTGAAAAAACCACAGGTTTCAGGGACGTTATAGTTTGTTGGACATTTCACTCGTACAGAACCAGAGAAATTCGGCCGCTATAGTAAGTTGAGGTAACTATAATTTGCGCCCCCGCAATGCACTGCTGATGACGTCACATATTACATCACTCATGACATGGTCAGTGACATCACTGATGACATCACTGATGACATTTTCAGTGAATTTCAAAGGTTTTTTAAATGCTAATTTCTAATTATAACGTCCCTGAAACCTATGGTTTTTTCAGTGAATTTAAAAGATTTTTTAAATGCTAATTTCTAACTATGCCTACACAGGTAGGACATGTGCAGAAAGAGGAAGAAAGGTGCAGAAAGAAGCAAGAGAAATGCAGAAAGAGGCAACAGTTGTTCAGAAAGACTATGAAAGGTGCAGAAAGAGGCAATAGATATGCAGAAAGAACCAACAGAGGTGCAGAAAGAGGCGTTGTTGCAAAGTCATCCTGTGCCCCCAACTTTTTGCTGACTGGTACTGGTGGTAACTGACTCTGACTAACCAGGCCCGGAGCCAGTGCTATGCTGAAAGACACTTAGAATACAGTGAAAACGCCTACATACACTAGGGTACACTATGGGTTGGGGCACCCCGGTGATTGGCATGACCTCCCCTGTAAGGCCCTAGTACATAATAGGACAGGGGGATTAAAACTACCTCTAAGTCAGAGGTGCAGAAAGAAGCAAGAGCAGTGCAGAAAGAACCAACAGAGGTGCAGAAAGAGGCAAGAGGGGTACAGAAAGAGGCAAGAAAAGTGCAGAAAGAAGCAAAAGAGGTGCAGAAAGAGGCAAGAGAACTGCAGAAAACGGCAAGAGAGTTGAAGGAAGAGGCAGGAGAGGTGCCCAAAGAGGCAAAAGGGGTACACAAAGAGGCAAGAGGGGTGCAGAAAGAAGCAAGAGAAGTGCAGAAAGAAGCAACAAAGGTGCTTAAAGAGGCAAGAGGGGTGCAGAAAGAGGCAAGAGAAGTGCAGAAAAAAGCAACAGAGGTGCCAAAAGAGGCAGGAAAGGTAGAGAAATAGGGAAGAGGGGTGCAGAAAGAGGCATGAGGGATGCAGAAATTTGCAAAAGTGGTGCAGAAAGAAGCAAGAGCAGTGCATAAAGACCTAACAGAGGTGGATAAAGAGGCAAGTGGGGTGCAGAAAGAGGTAGGAGAGATGCACAAATTGGCAAGAGAGGTACAGAAAGAGGCATCAGGGGTGCGGAAAGACCTAACAGAGATGAAAAAGAGGCAAGAGGGGTGCAGAAAGAGGTGTGAAGGGTGCAGAAAGAGGCAAGAGAAGTGACGAAAGAAGCAACAGAGGTACAGAAAGAAGCAAGAGAGGTGCAGAAACAGGCAGGAAAGGTGCAGAAAGAGGGAACAAGGCTGCAAAAAGAGTCAAGAGAGGTGCAGAAAGAGGGAACAGGGGTGCAGAAAGAGGTAAGAGGGATACAGAAATTTGCAAGAGAGGTGTAGAAAGACGCAAGAGCATTGCAGAAAGTAGCAAGAGAAGTGCAGAAAGAAGCAAGAAAGGTGCAGAAATAGGGAAGAGGGGTGCAGAAATAGGCACGAGGGATGCAGAAATTTGCAAAAGAGGTGCAGAAAGAAGCAAAAGTAGTGCAGAAAGACCTAACAGAGGTGCAAAAAGAGGCAAGAGGGGTGCAAAAAGAGGCAGAAGGGGTGCAGAAAGAAGGAAGAGAAGTGCAGAAAGAAGCAACAGAGGTGCTGAAAGAGGCGCAAAGGATGAAGATTGAGGCAAGAGAAGTGCAGAAAGAAGCAACAGAGGTACAGAAAGAAGCAAGAGAGGTGCCGAAACAGGCAGGAAAGGTGCAGAAAGAGGGAACAGGGGTGCAAAAAGAAGCAAGAGAGGTGCAGAAAGAGGGAACAGGGATGCAAAAAGAGGCAAGAGGGGTGCAGAAAAAAGTAAGTGAGGTGCAGAAAGAGGCAACAGAGGTGCAGGAAGACGCAAGAGAATTGCAGAAACAAGCAAGAGAAGGGCAGAAAGTGGCAAGAGAATTGCTGAAAGAAGCAACAGAGGTGTAGAAAGAACCAAGAGAAGTACAGAAAGAGGCAAGTGATGTGCAGAAAGAAACAAGAGCAGTGAAGAAAGAACCAACAGAGGTGCACAAAGAGGCAAGAAAGGTACAGAAAGAAGCAGAAGGGGTACAGAAAGAAGGAAGAGAAGTGCAGAAAGAGGCAGGACAATTTCTGAAAGAAGCAACAGAGATATAGAAAGAAGCAAGAGAAGTGCAGAAAGAAGCAACAGAGGTGCTGAAAGAGGCACGAATGGTGCAGAAAGAGCAAGAGAAGTGCAGAAAGAAGCAACAGAGGTACAGAAACAGGCAAGAGAGGCACAGAAACAGGCAGTAAAGGTGCAGAAAGAGGGAACAGGGGTGCAGAAAGATGCAAGAGAGGTGCAGAAAGAGAAAAGTGGGGTGCAAAAAGAGGCAAGAGGGGAGCAGAAAGAAGCAAGTGAGGTGCAGAAAGAGGCAACAGAGGTGCAGAAAGACACAAGAGAGGTTCAGAAAGAGGCAAGAGAATTGCTGAAAGAAGCTACAGAGGTGTGGAAAGAACCAAGAGAAGTGCAGAAAGAGGCAAGTGAGGTGCAGAAAGAGGCAAGAGAGGTATAGAAAATGGCAAGAGAACAGCAGAAAGAGGCATGAGGGATGCAAAAAAGGGAAGAAGGGTGCAGAAAGAAGCAAGAGAGGTGCAGAAAGAAGCAAGAGAAGTGCAGAAAGAAGCAAGAGAGGTGCAGAAAGAGGGAAGACGAGTGCAGAAAGAGACAACAGGGGTGCAGAAAGAGAGAACAGGAGTGCAGAAAGTAGCAAGAGAGGTACAGAAAGAGGCAATAGAAGTGCAGAAAGAGGCAAGTGAGGTGCAGAAGGAGGCAAGAGAACTGCATAAAGAGGCAAGAGAGTTTCAGAAACAGGCAAAAGGGGTGCAGAAAGAGGGAACATGTGTGCAGACAGAGGCAAGAGAGGTGCAGAAAGAGGGAAGAGGGTACAGAAAGAGGCAAGAGGGATGCAGAAATTTGCAAAAGAGGTGCAGAAAGAAGCAAGAGCAGTGCATAAAGAACCAACAGAGTTGCAGAAAGAGGCAAGAGGGGTACAGAAAGAGGTAGGAGAGGTACAGAAAGAAGGAAGAGAAGTGCAGAAAGAAGCAACAGAGGTGCTGAAAGAGACAAGAAGGGATCAGAAAGAGGCAAGAGAAGTGCAGAAAGAAGCAACAGAGTAGCAGGAAGAGGCAATAGGGTTGCAGAAAGAGGCAAGAGAGATGCAGAAAGAAGCAAGTGAGGTGCAGAAAGAGGCAAGAGAGGTGCAGAAAGAAGAGAGTGAGGTTTAGAAAGAGGCAGGAGAAGAGCAGAAAGTGGCAAGTGAGGTGCAGAATGAGGCAAGAGAGGTATAGTAAGAGGCAAGATAAGTGTAGAAAGATGCAAGAGAATTGCAGAAAGAGGCACTTGAGGTACAGAAAGAGGCAAGAGAGGTACAGAAAGAGGCTCAAGAAGTGCAGAAAGAGGCAAGAGAGGTGCAGAAAGAGGCAAGAGAGGGGCAGAAGGAAGAGAGTGAGGTGCAGGAAGAGGCAAGTGAGAAGCAGAAAGAGGCAAGAGAGGTACAGAAAGAGGCAAGGGAAGTGCAGAAACAGGCAAGAGAAATGCACAAAGAGGCAAGAGTGGAGCAGAAAGCAGAAAGAGGCAAGAGAGGTGTAGAAAGAGGCAAGAGATCTGCAGAAAAAAGCAACAGAGGTGCTGAAAGAGGCAAGTGAGGTGCAGAAAGGGGCAAGAGAAGTGCAGAAAGAGGTAAGTGAAGTGCAGAAAGAAGACAGTGAGGTGCAGAAAGAGGAAGAAAGGTGCAAGAGAAATGCAGAAAGAGGCAAGAGAGGCACAGAAAGAAGAGAGGTTTGTGCACCATTAGTACCTATTTAACACCCACATTTAGCAATAAGTAACAAGTGACCATTCCAGCTTTGCAAGGGGCCTTCCACCACGCTATAATACGTGAAGCTGCATTTTTGTGAACATTTGAGCCGTTTGAGCTAGAAACAAGGCTTTTTTTGTTCAAATCTGCAGATTAGGCAGCAGATGATGGAATATTTGGCAAATGCGGAAAATGTTTAATTATGTGAAAATGAGTGCAGCCGAACAGTCACATAATTCCAGTGGCCCTGCTCATACCTCTGACTAGGTCCAGAAATGCTCCTCAGTGGTTCCTTCTTTTTTTGTGTCTCATTGAGTTTATAGTTTAGCTTCTATGGAAACGAGAAAGACTAAACCTGAGGTTACCACTCCACAACAAAGACTACAATTACAATACCACATAATTATATCCCACTCCACATAATTCCTATACAGTAAATACCACATACTTTCTATTCACTTAATTTCACTGCACAACATACCACATAATTCCACTACACACAACGTACATCCACTCTACACCAAAAAACATTAGTAAAAAACTTTTACATTTACAACGCCAATAGCTCCAACTCTCGCAAATGCAAAACCTATTACATTGCAAATGCTTCTTTAACTAGTAGTCGCATTTGCAGAGTGGTGGAGAAAGGGTGCTAGGCCTCCGACCAGCGTTCAGGAATTCCGCTGCATAGGACTTACAGGAGGTACCAGGAGGGCTTCTTGGCCCCCAAAGTCCCTCAGGAGTAAAGTGGACTTCATCCCCCATCCCGAAGTCTGCCAGGAGGTGCGTTTGCAGAGTGGTGGAGAAAGGGGGCGTGGCCTCCGAAGACGTCTTAGCAATCCCACAGTGTGGGACTTACTGGAGGTAACAAGAGGGGTAGTTGGCCCACAAGGACATCCTTGAGGGCCAACTGCCTCTATTCACCTCCAGTAAGTCCCCACACAGCAGGATTGCTAAGTTCTCATAGCAGGCCACGCCCCCTTTGCCCACCACTCTGCAAACGCGCTCCCTGGCACGTTCTTGGATGGGGATTGAAGTCCCCTTCGCTGCTGGGGGTCCTTAGGGGCCAACTAGCCTACCTCTTACCTCCAGTAAGCCCCACACAGTGGAATTGCTGAACGGTGGACACAGGCCACACCCCCTTTCTCCACCACTCTGCAAACGCACCACCTGGCATGCTCTTGGTTGGGTGATGAAGTCCCCTTTCCTCCTGAGGGTCCCTGGGGGCCAACTAGCCCTCCTGTTACCTCCAGTAAGCCCCATACAGCTGGTTTGCTGATAGTGCTCAAAGGCCACACCCCCTTTTTACACCACTCTGCAAACGCGGCTCCTGGTGCACTGCTGCTCGGGGGATGAAGTTCACTTGTGTCCTGAGGTCCTCAGGACACAAGAGGACCTCATTGTCACACAAGCAGTGTGCCAAGAGGCGCGTTTGCAGAGTGGTGTAAAAAGGGCGTGGCCTCGGACCACCTCTCAGCAATTCCATTGTGTGGGGCTTACTGGAGGTGCCTGGTGGGCTAGTTGGCCCCCAGGGACCATCAGGAATGAAGGGAACTTAATCCCCCAACTTAGAACGTGCCAAGGGGCACGTTTGCAGAGTGGTGCAGCGAGGGGGCGGTGCCTCCGGCGAAATGCCGTTTTTTCTTTTTTTTTGGTTTTGTTAGAAGGGGGGCTGTGAGGCCCCCCCTTCTCTTACTATTTTTTGGGGCCCTGGGGACCCCATCCCCCAGTGCCTGGCCAGCCTTTTCTTTTTTTTGGGACGGGGGCCCACGTGGCCCCCCTACTGAGGCCTTTATCGGTCCCGGGGACCCCATTCCCCGGGGCATTGCCTCATTTTTGTTTAAAAAAAAAAAAAAATATTCGGGAGGAGGACCGCGTGGCCCCCCTTCCCTGGGCCACTTCTGGCCCGGGGACCCATCCCCCGGGGCCTGGCCAGCCTTTACTGTTTTTTATTTAGGAGGGGGGCCATGTGGCCCCCCTTCTGAGGCCTTTATCGGCCCTGGGGACCCCATTCCCCGGGGCATTGCCTCGTATAAAAAAAAAAAAAAATGTAATATTCGGGAGGGGGGCCGCATGGCCCCCCTTCCCTGGGCCACTTCTAGCCCTCATCCCCCGGGGCCTGGCCAGCCTTGGTTTTTTGGGGTTTTTTTGGAGGGGGGCCGCGTGGCCCCCCTCCGGAGGCCAATTATGGCCCCAAGGACCCCATATCCCGGGGCCGGCCCTCAATGTTGGGGGCCACGGGGGAGCCCCAATGCCCCCTCAGTCCCAGCCGGCTTCCCGCCTCCTACGGGAGCTGGCATTGCTTTTGGGCAAGGGGAGCTGCTAATATGCAGCTCCCCTTGCCCAAAAGCAATTCTGTTTTGCTTCTTGGAAGCGAGGCAGGTTTCCTGCTCTCGGTTCCAAGCAAAGCAGTGTTTGCTATGGCAGGGTGCTCCCGCCCTGCCATAGCAAACAACAATGTCCCTGGGGTGGGCACCCCGGGACATTGCAGGAGCCGATCCTGGGGGTGGCGGTCCCCAGGGCCATCGAGGGCTCCAGAAGGGGGCCACGGGGCCCCATCCCAAACTGTTTAAAGCCCGGGGAGGTGGTGGTTCCCGGGGCCTGGGGGTCCATAGCGGACCCCCGTATTTAAATACTTAGTGCCCCGGGGAGGTGGTGGTCCCTGGGGCTTGGGAGACCCACAAGGCCCCACGCCCCTATTAAAGCAAAGCCCCGGGGAGGTGGAAGTCCCCTGGTCATCATGGGGGGGGCAGGAGCCCCCCCACACATTTTTTTGAAAAAGCCCCGGGGAGGTGGCAGTCCCCCGGGGCTGCAGGGGGCCCCCACCGGCCCCAATACCATAATTATAAATTGCCCCGGGACCTGGCCCACCCGGGGGCTTAAAACAAACAAAGCGCAGGAGTCCACGCTTCATATTTTAAAAATGTTCGGCAGGATTTGCGCACCCAGCGCAAATCCTGCCGATTTTTTTTTTTTAAATAAATGCTTTTTTTGGGCCTGAGGGTCCTTGTGGGACCCCCTGAGCAGGCCTAGGGGTCAGGGTGATTCTACCCTGCCCCCTTTTCTTGTTTTTTATCATTTTTTAAACTGTTTTCTTGTGACTCGGTTACCGAGTCACAAGATGGCTGCCAACACTTCCTGGTTTGGAGTGTTGGCAGCCAATTAAAATGAAGCTCGTGCTTGGGAGGATTCACGAGTCTTCCTTGGTGCTCAGATATCGATATTTTTATTTTTTGAATTTGTCAGCAACTACTGAACGGATTTACACCATTTAAAAAAAGGGCGCTTCTGAACCAAGAGCTACCTTTTTGCCAAATTTGGTGTAATTCCGTTCAGCAGTTCGGGCTGTAGCCTGTTCCAAAATTCCAATGGAAATTAACATGGGGAAAACACATTTTGGGACCCCCCTTTTTTCTCGGCCCCCACTTGACGAATCACCCCCAAACTTTCAAGAGAGGAGCTGACCTGAGCTGGTCATTAGTTTGGAAAATCTCACGAAGATTCGTCAAACGGCGCCAAAGACATTGAATAGAAGCAAGGTCCTAACTATAACTACCTACTGGCGACCGCCAGTAGCTAATATATATATATACATATATATATATATATATATATATATATATATATATATATATATATATATCCCAAATGCAAAAAGTCCAATGAAGTACGCTCTCAGGATAAGAGGCAGGACACCAGTCTAGTTAGTCCAAGTTTATTCCACAACGCGTTTCGACTGTAAACAGCCTTGATCAAGTGAAAAGAGCACATAGAATGCGGTAGCTAATAAAGTTATTGCACGAGTACAAACACTAGAAATCAAAAGAGGACATGTCAATAGACAGAAACTTGGCGGCCATGATGTAACAGTAAAAGTACAATCTCCTTTACATATCGTCGGTTAAAAGAAAATATATGCATACAAAAATGTAATCAAAGCAAAATACGCGCACATAATAATGCAGAGTCACAATACATGCTCAAATACGTGTATGTACTCTGGCACAAGCCCACAGTCACGCTTCTCAAGGAAGAAATCCAAGCCACGTCAAAGTACGACGGGGCTAAGCCGCTCAACAATTATCCTCAATCTACCTACACGATCGACATGTTAGTTTATTATTGTTTCATAGTCAAGCAAAATAAAGGGCAAGTGCCCTGGCATATTGCAGTTGCTAGCCATCCTGGTTAACATAGTAATAAATAACGTGATGTAATGCAAGTGCCCTTGAATCCAGCCGCAGAAGGTAGCAAAAAGCTCGTGCCTCTGACAATAATCAACTACCCTAACATCTTCTATACTAGAATTTACAAAAGTGAGGAGTGAAGTGACAGGGGAGCAAACGGTGAAAAGGGTAGGTTGCCCGTGTGGGTATGTGCCAGTGAATGGGCACCTTCCTTTTCGCCTGCAACAGAAACAAAAGAAAAAAAGTAGTAGGTTAAAATCAAGTGACTTAATGTTAAGCAAACATTATCACAAACAATTATAAAAATACATTAAAAACATTCTTCTGATGCACACCCGGACAGGGAGGAAACGGCTAAAAAAATGGCAAGAGTCCTCTTTCCAAAAAAGCCTATAGGGAGCAAAATGCACTCATACATCTCAGCAAACCAGACTCAGGGGAGCACTCAACAGCTCTCCCTTAGATGTATAGATGATTCCTCATCCATATTTAACCCTCCAGGGGTTTTAGTGTGAAAATCAATAATGTATCTAGATTCACGTTGTCTAAGTGTAAGCACTCTGTCCCCTCCTCTGGGATTTTTAGGAATTTGTTTGAGAATCAGATAGCTTAGCTCTGCTATGTTGGAAAAATGTTTGTCATAAAAATGACGTGCCACCGGATATTTAGGATCGTTATTGGTGATAGCCCTTAGATGTTCGAGGACCCTTTTCTTCGCTGTGCATGTGGTGCTCCCAATGTACCATAGCTTGCAACTACACTCAATGGCATAAATGACAAAGCTAGTGCTACAGGTTAGAAATTGGGTGATTTTCTTGGTGACACCCCTGTACTCCAATGTTCCCCTGAATTTACTGTGTCTACACGCTTTGCAATGGCCACAAGGGAAGAACCCTATGAGGCCATATATATATATTATATATATATATACATGCATATATAAACACACACATATATATATATATATATGTGTGTATGTATATGTATATATATGGACGTATATATGTATATTTATATTCAGAAATGGGGTCTCTAGTTGGCAGTGGTTTGCAACCTGTCCTGTAGGGACCCTCACTCTAGGAAGGGTAAGGGAGTCACACAGCTAAATAACCCCTGATCACCCCCTTGGTAGCTTGGCAAGAGCAATCAGGCTTATCTCGGAGGCAATGTGTAAAGTATTTGTACTCGCATACAGAGTGGAAACACTACAAAAGGAGTCCACACCAGTTTAGAAAAATAGCCATTATTTATCTGAATAGAGCAAGACCAAACGACAAAAATCTAAAATACACATGTCAAAATTTCACTTTTGAAACATTAAGCAAGTTTAGTCCATAGAAATCAGTAGATGCATTTGTTTAAGCACAAAGTACCTTAGATGTGTCAGAAATGTGTTCCTTACTGGCAAGGGAGGTGATGCGTTGGTTTCTAACTACTAGGCAGAGGAGGTGATGTGTTGTTTCCTTACTGGCAGGGGAGGTGATGCGTCAGTTTCCAGACAGACGGCCTTGGTTCCTCAAGTGGTGCGGAGTCGATGAAGAGTCAGCATCAAGGGACGATGTGTCAAAAATCCAGAGGTGCTGTGTTGATGAGGCAATGGCTAGGCTGGCACTGCATCAATTTTGCAGCCGTGAGGCAGGTGGTGTGCCGATTCTTCAGCTGCGAGGAGGTGCTGCATCAGAGTCGGAATTGTTGCCACGGACGTCTGTGACACGGTGCTCGGGATTCATACAGCGGTGATTTTTCTGAAGCACTGTGATGGGAAGCGGGAGCCTGTGGTGAAAGCAGTGGTCGAGGCCTACAGCGGAAATCATGCTTCAGTGCAGGCAGCGACATGTGTCGATCTTTTGCAGCGATGCATTGAGAAAACAGGCGCTGGGAGTAGATGCGTGGATTTTCTCCTGAAGATCACTTGGTCACACTTGCAAGGGACCAGGAACTGGATTTGGTACCATTTGGTCAAGTCAGGGCTCTCAGCAGAAGAGCCTAGTAACAGGTAGGTGAAGTCTTTGATGCCCCTGAGACTTCTTAACAGGAGGCAAGCATGCACAAGCCCGTGGAGAACCTTGGAAGCAGGATGTAGAAAGCAAAGTCCAGTCCTTTCACTCCTAGTACAGAAGAAGCAAGCAGCAGGCCAGCACCACAAAGCAACAGGTAGAGTGGCAGTACCTCCTACAGGATTCTGCTCTTCTTCCTGGCAGAATGTCCACCGTCCAGAAGTGTTCTGATTTTGAGGTGTCAGAGGTCCAATACTTATATCCCTTTCTGCCTTTGAAGTAGGCAAGATTCAAAGGAAAGTATTTGTAGTGCAAAAGAAGCTGCTTTTCCCAGACTTGGCTCCAGACACACTACAGGGGGGTGGAGACAGCTTTGTAAGAGGACAGGCACAGCCATATTCAAGTGTCAGTGACAGCTCCTCCCGCCACTCTAGCTCAGGAAGGCCAATCAGCCCGGTAATGGCCCATCAGCTATGCAAGACATACCTCAGCTCTCTTTGAGTGACTTTCTAGAGTGAATGCACAAGAGCCCACCTGTCAGCCAACCCAGATGTGTATTCTACAGACAGGCAGAGGCACAGAATGGTTAAGCAAGAAAATGCCCACTTTCTTAAAGTGGCACTTCCAAACACTTAATTTAAAAATCAAATTCACCAAAAGATGCTTTTTTAAATTATGAGTTCAGAGTCCCCAACTTAAAATCTCTTTCTGCTCCCAATGGGAATTTACATTTAAACAATATTTCAAGGCAATACCCATGTTATCCTATGGGAGAGATAGTCCTTGCAATAGTGAAAAACAAAATTAACAGTATTTCACTATTAGGACATGTACAACACACCAGCGCATGTCCTACCTTTTAAATACACTGCACCCTGCCCATGGGCTGCCTTGGGCCTACCTTAGGGGTGATGTATTTGTAGGAAAAGGGAAGGTTTGGGCCTGGCAGTTTAAAACTGCACACACAGATACTGCAGTGGCTGGTCTGAGACATGATTACAGGGCTACTCATGGCGGTGGTACAATCAGTGCTGCAGGCCCAATAGTAGCATTTGATTTACAGACCCTGGGCACACCTGGTGTACTTTACTAGGGACTAACTAGTAAATAAAATATTCCAATCATGGATAAACCAATCACCAATACATTTTACACAAGGAGCACTTGCACTTTAGCACTGGTCAGCAGTGGTAAAGTGCCCAGAGTCCTAAAACCAGCAAAAACAGGATGCAGCACACAATTAAAAACAGGCGGGCTGAAGCAAAAAGACAGAGGAAGTCACACTAAAAGATGCCAGGTCTAAAATTATTTTATATATATATATATATTAAAGAAATCAAATGAATTACCCCGCGAGTGCTTCGAGTTAGTAGTTGTTGTGGAACAAAGGCGGTAGCACCCCCGCCATTAAAAGCACCCGCTGTGTGTTCGACTCCCAGGGTGGATCGTGTTAGCTATATATATATATATATATATATATATATATATATATATATATAAATCAACAAAGGCCCTTGAGCTTCGAAAGAGCACTCAACGCTGTTTCAAACCTTCCAGCATACATGCCTCGCTGTGGCTTGCTTCCTGACATCCTAATTGCATTATACCAAATCCGACGCGTTTCGAGGCTGGGACGCCCCGTATTCATGGATAGCTTCACAGAGGGATTGACAACTCAGCGCTTCGTTCACTCTTTATTAATAGAATGAAACCACCTATAGTGGGCGTGGCACATTCAGGACGAACATAAGCATGCTGGTAAATGAAGTCCAAGAAGCGATGAGTAACATTATTGCCTTGAGTAGGCTCAGTCCCCCTGTGATCCTTTGAGCTAAAATTATATTTTCCTTGAGTAGGATAAGGAGTCCAGTCTGCAAGCATTCATCACCTTTGAGACAGCGTGCTTCACGGAAAGGAAAGGTTCCTCTCCGAGGCTGTTTCCCATCCGACTTTGCAGTCCTAGAAGAAACTGGTGCATCTTCCCATGGCCAGGGCGGCCGTGCACATAATATAAATCAACAAAGGCCCTTGAGCTTTGAAAGAGCACTCGACGCTGTCTCACACCTTCCAGCATACATGCCTCGCTGTGGCTTGCTTCCTGACATCCTAATTGCATTATGCCAAATCCGACGCGTGTCGAGGCTGGGACGCCCCGTATTCATGGATAGCTTCACAGAGGCATTGACAACTCAGCGCTTCGTTCACTCTTTATTAATAGAATGAAACCACCCATAGTGGGCGTGGCACATTCAGGACAAACATAAGCATGCTGGTAAATGAAGTCCGAGAAGCGATGAGTAACATTATTGCCTTGAGTAGGCTCAGTCCCCCTGTGATCCTTTGAGCTAAAATTATATTTTCCTTGAGTAGGATAAGGAGTCCAGTCTGCAAGCATTCATCACCTTTGAGACAGCGTGCTTCACGGAAAGGAAAGGTTCCTCTCCGAGGCCGTTTCCCATCTGACTTTGCAGTCCTAGAAGAAACCGGTGCATCTTCCCACGACCAGGGCGGCCATGCACATAATATAAATCAACAAAGGCCCTTGACCTTCGAAAGAGCACTCAACACTGTCTCACACCTTCCAGCATACATGCCTCGCTGTGGCTTGCTTCCTGACATCCTAATTGCATTATGCCAAATCCGACGCGTTTCGAGGCTGGGACGCCCCGTATTCATGGATAGCTTCACAGAGGTATTGACAACTCAGCGCTTCATTCACTCTTTATTAATAGAATGAAACCACCCATAGTGGGCGTGGCACATTCAGGACAAACATAAGCATGCTGGTAAATGAAGTCCGAGAAGCGATGAGTAACATTATTGCCTTGAGTAGGCTCAGTCCCCCTGTGATCCTTTGAGCTAAAATTATATTTTCCTTGAGTAGGATAAGGAGTCCAGTCTGCAAGCATTCATCACCTTTGAGACAGCGTGCTTCATGGAGAGGTGTGGTGCAGCGGTGGAGAGGTGTGGTGCAGTGGCCAGGGCAGCTGACTTCGGAGCACAGGGTTCACGGTTCGATCCCCGGCTCCGGCGGCAGCTCAGCTCAGCACCATGTGACTCTGGGCAATAGCTCACTTAATTTCCACTCTGGCCCCCAGCGCCTTGAGACCCGTAAGGGTGAGTAGCTGCGCTATATAAAAACAGACTTACATTTTTACTTACTTACATTTACTCTCCGAGGCCGTTTCCCATCCGACTTTGCAGTCCTAGAAGAAACTGGTGCATCTTTCCACGACCAGGGCGGCCGTGCACATAATATAAATCAACAAAGGCCCTTGAGCTTTGAAAGAGCACTTGACGCCGTCTCACACCTTCCAGCATACATGCCTTGCTGTGGCTTGCTTCCTGACATCCTAATTGCATTATGCCAAATCCGACGCATTTCGAGGCTGGGACGCCCCTTATTCATGGATAGCTTCACAGAGGGATTGACAACTCAGCGCTTCGTTCACTCTTTATTAATAGAATGAAACCACCCATAGTGGGCATTTTCTCCATGATAATTTCCATAGGAAATTTTGGAACAGGCTACAGCCTGAACTGCTGAACGGAATTACACCAAATTTGGCAAATTTCTGCGCCTTTCTTCCTCTTTCTGCACGTGTCCTATCTCTTTAGGCATAGTTAGAAATTAGCATTTAAAAAACCTTAGAAATTCACTGAAAAAAACATAGGTTTCAGGGACGCTATAGTTCAAAATTAGCATTTAAAAAACCGTGGCAATTCACTGAAAAAACCACAGGTTTCAGGGACGTTATAGTTAGAAATAAGCATTTAAAAACCTTTTAAAATTCACTGAAAAAACCACAGGTTTCAGGGACGTTATAGTTAGTTGGACATTTCACTCGTACAAAACCAGAGAAATTCAGACGTTATAGTTAGTTGAGCTAACTATAACTTGCGCCCCCGCAATGCACTGCTCATGACGTCACATATTACATCATTCATGACATGGTCAGTGACATCACTGATGACATCACTGATGACATCACTGATGGCATCTCAAATGACATCATCCATGTGATATTCTGATGCACCTCCTCACACCCTAATATAACCTTTGATATACCCACTCTAAAATACAGACTACCATTTTCGATTCCTAGGTCTTGACACACATCCACTCATTCACCCATACACTCACTCATACATGCAGTCACTTATCAATACAACACTATCATTTGCACTCATACACCTATACAGACACTCATATATCGCCACTCATCCATAGAGTTACTCACACACGTAGTCAGTCATGCAAAGAATCAATCACACTCCCATTTACTCACCTATACAGTTATACACACACCACCTCACTTATTCATACAGAGACTAACACAAACTTACTGTCTTATAAGTCACTGACACAAGCACACACTCATCCATACAGCCACTCTCACAATCACTCACTCTCACATATAGTCATTTATATACTCCAACACTCATATATACTGCCTTTCACATATGTAGTTACTCACACATGTACCAGTGAGACATCAATTCACTCACGAACACATCCATACATATACTCACCCACCCATACAGCCCTTCACAGATACACTCATGAACCTATAAACCCAGTGAATCACCCACTCACACATCTATGCACAGAGTCACTCGCCCCCCACCCACCCACACAGACAGTCAGGCACACATACAGATAGTCAGACAACCAATCAATAACCCATATAGACACTCATGTAGCTACTCACCAACCCATGCAGATGCTTACACACCAACTGACTGACTGATACAGTCATTCACACAGTTTAGTCACTAACCCATGCATTCAGTAAGACACATTTAATCACTCACTTACACAGTCAGTCACACACCTACTAAATCATCCATTCAGACAGTCATACACCCACTCATTGTTCAATACACCTTGGCCTATATATATATATATATATATAAAACATATTTAAACTTTACAGAAAAACACAGTCACTGGTTGATGTCATCAGTGATGTAATTTGAGATGTCGTCAGTGATGTCATCAATGATGTCACTGACCATGTCATGAATGATGTAATATGTGACGTTATGAGCAGTGCATTGTGAGGGCGCGAGTTATAGTTAGCTCAACTAACTATAACATCCAAATTTCTCTGGTTTTGTACGAGTGAAATGTCCAACTAACTATAACGTCCCTGAAACCTGTGGTTTTTTTCAGTGTATATATATATAAGGAACTTCAGTTTCTAAATGAAAGAACTCAAGTTCCCAGCATGCAATATAATTTGCCCACTCAGTGCAAACCCACTTAGGGAAAATAATGAGACATGCGTGCAGTTAATGGAAATAAAAGAGGGCCGATTCCACTGTTCAAGCATAAAGCAAGCCTCTGAAGAGATGCTCAAGGCATCGAAACGCGTCAGGCACAATAGTTAACTGAGGGTCACTCAGGGGAGCCATGAATGCAGACCGGATGGTGGACTTGGAAGCGTGTGCCCTCCCGAAAGCTTAAGGGCACTTTGTTGAATTTTATATATATGTACACATACATATATAACATATTTACTGAAAAAACGAATGTAGAAGTGTTGTTAGAGTTAAGTTGAAATGTGACATTTTATACAAAAAAAAATTGAAATTCACCAGTGAGAGCTAAATGAAATAATTATAAATTGCACACTTTTTTCAGTAAATTTGAGGCACACGGGGTAACCTGTGGCCAAATCAATCATGTGTCCAAAGCAGCAGGGCAGACAACCCCCCTTTGTGCACAACCTGTGGCCGTGCACAGCATGGAGTTGTCTTTGGGCCTGTCCATGGTGCCCTGCACCCAACCCCTGTGGGCATACAACTCTCTACCGTGTGCAGCATGGAATCAGCCACAGAGCCTGGCTTGCCTCAAGAGACTCCCACCCCGCTTTTAAAAAAAAAATATTGTCAATGCCACTGGACTCTTAGGGAATATTTTTTTTTCAATTTCAGGACTCAGTGAATGAGTCCCCGTGTTTTGTAATTGACGCCACAACATTTCTCTTCATGTTGTAGCTAGCCAATCAGACAATGAGATTCTATGGGACTCGCAGGAGTTAGGAGGCTAACAGGAAAACCATCCTCTTTTCCCAATCTGATTGCCCTAACATTTGAAGTTGCATGCCCACAGGACTCCTGTGTGAGTCCCGCATGCAAAACCATCCAGTTACTATAACTATTTGATCCTAAAATTCTGAACACCTACTAAACAGATGTACACCAAATCACATAAAAAGCATGCTTTTTAGGGTAAAGATCTAGCTTTCTGACAGACCTGGTGTGCATCCAGTCAGCCATTTTGGTTGTACCGCTGATCAAAAATTCCTATGGAAATTGCATGGGAAAATAGGGTTTTGGGACTCCTCCCTTTTTTTGGCCCCCGCTTGATGGATCACCCCGTAACGTTCTAGGAAAGAGCAGAGGTGGATGAACTTTTTTTTAAAGTGAAGATTCACCAAACGATACCAAAGTTAGCAAGAAAATAAAACATCCATATATATATATATATATATATATATATATATATATATATATATGTATATATATATATATATGTAATTAATAAGGTTTGCCTCATGTTGGGATGCACCCTCAAGAAGTAAACTGCCACAAGAGAGCTGCTTCTTTAAAACACACAAAGTTCATTTGCGACGCGTTTCGGGCCTTCCGCCCTTCATCCATGGCAAACTGTCACTGAAGCGGCAAAACACAACTGCCAGCACTTCCCCAATTATATAGTCACGCCCTTGTGGGCCGGCAACTCTCCATCGCCGTAGAAGTGCATAATGGGACTGGTAGTTTCAACATCACCACCCATGTGGGTCTGTTCTTGCCGATACATATGTTAAACGTTTGTTCAAAGTGCTTT
This sequence comes from Calotriton arnoldi, assembly GCA_963921515.1. Lineage (NCBI taxonomy): Eukaryota > Metazoa > Chordata > Amphibia > Caudata > Salamandridae > Calotriton > Calotriton arnoldi. The sequence continues at coordinate 217,367 of CAWUFW010001003.1, read as the reverse complement.
AAATACACACAGCTCCCTGATACCAGGCGCACCTCCTGCTCACGCATTCAGCTGTCCAAGTGAACAGCAGCGGACCCGTTGTGGATGTCGCGGTGGTGCCTCAACTCGACCAGGCGGGCCGTGAAACATAATTAATAAGGTTTGCCTCATGTTGGGATGCATCCTCAGGAAGTATACTGCCACAAGAGAGTTGCTTCTTTAAAACACACGACAGTTCATTTGCGACGCGTTTTGGGCCTTCCGCCCTTCATCCATGGCAAACTGTCACTGGAGCAGCAAAACACAACTGCCAGCACTTCCCCAATTATATAGTCACGCCCTTGTGGGCCGGCAACTCTCCATCACCGTAGAAGTACATAATGGGACTGGTAGTTTCAACATCACAACCCATGTGGGTCTGTTGTTGCCGATACATATGTTAAAAGTTCGTTCAAAGTGCTTTAAATACACACAGCTCCCTGATACCAGGCGCACCTCCTGCTCACGCATTCAGCCGTCCAAGTGAACAGCAGCGGACTCGCTGTGGATGTCACGGTGGTGCCTCAACTCGACCAGGCGGGCCGTAAAACATAATTAATAAGGCTTGCCTCATGTTGGGATGCATCCTCAGGAAGTATACTGCCACAAGAGAGTTGCTTCTTTAAAACACACGACAGTTCATTTGCGACGCGTTTTGGGCCTGCCGCCCTTCATCCATGGCAAACTGTCACTGGAGCGGCAAAACACAACTGCCAGCACTTCCCCAATTATATAGTCATGCCCTTGTGGGCCGGCAACTCTCGAACACAGTAGAAGTACATAATGGGGCTGGTAGTTTCAACATCACAACCCATGTGGGTCTGTTCTTGCCGATACATATGTTAAAAGTTCGTTCAAAGTGCTTTAAATACACACAGCTCCCTGATACCAGGCGCACCTCCTGCTCACGCATTCAGCCGTCCAAGTGAACAGCAGCATACCCGCTGTGGATGTCACGGTGGTGCCTCAACTCGACCAGGCGGGCCGTAAAACATAATTAATAAGGTTTGCCTCATGTTGGGATGCACCCTCAGGAGGTATACTACCACAAGAGAGTTGCTTCTTTAAAACACACGACAGTTCATTTGCGACACGTTTCGGGCCTTCCGCCCTTCATCCATGGCAACCTGTCACTGGAGCGGCAAAACACAACTGCCAGCACTTCCCCAATTATATAGTCACGCCCTTGTGGGCCGGCAACTCTCCATCACCGTAGAAGTGCATAATGGGACTGGTAGTTTCAACATCACAACCCATGTGGGTCTGTTGTTGCCGATACATATGTTAAAAGTTCGTTCAAAGTGCTTTAAATACACACAGCTCCCTGATACCAGGCGCACCTCCTGCTCACGCATTCAGCCGTCCAAGTGAACAGCAGCGGACCCGCTGTGGATGTTGCGGTGGTGCCTCAACTCGACCAGGCGGGCCGTGAAACATAATTAATAAGGTTTGACTCATGTTGGGATGCACTCTCAGGAAGTATACTGCCACAAGAGAGTTGCTTCTTTAAAACACACGACAGTTCATTTGCGACGCGTTTCGGGCCTTCCGCCCTTCATCCATGGCAAACTGTCACTGGAGCGGCAAAACACAACTGCCAGCACTTCCCCAATTATATAGTCACGCCCTTGTGGGCCGGCAACTCTCCATCACCGTAGAAGTACATAATGGGACTGGTAGTTTCAACATCACAACCCATGTGGGTCTGTTCTTGCCGATACATATGTTAAAAGTTCGTTCAAAGTGTTTTAAATACACACAGCTCCCTGATACCAGGCGCACCTCCTGCTCACGCATTCAGCTGTCCAAGTGAACAGCAGCGGACCCGCTGTGGATGTCGCGGTGGTGCCTCAACTCGACCAGGCGGGCCGTAAAACATAATTAATAAGGTTTGCCTCATGTTGGGATGCACCCTCAGGAAGTATACTGCCCCAAGAGAGTTGCTTCTTTAAAACACACGACAGTTCATTTGCGACGCGTTTTGTGGCCTTCCACCCTTCATCCATGGCAAACTGTCACTGGAGCGGCAAAAACACAACTGCCAGCACTTACCCAATTAAATAGTCACGCCCTTGTGGGCCGGCAACTCTCCATCGCCGTAGAAGTGCATAATGGGACTGGTAGTTTCAACATCACAACCCATGTGGGTTGTTCTTGCCGATACATATGTTAAAAGTTTGTTCAAAGTGCTTTAAATACACACAGCTCCCTGATACCAGGCGCACCTCCTGCTCACGCATTCAGCCATCCAAGTGAACAGCAGCGGATTCGCTGTGGATGTCGCGGTGGTGCCTCAACTCGACCAGGCGGGCAGTAAAACATAATTATTAAGGTTTGCCTCATGTTGGGATGCACCCTCAGGAAGTATACTGCCACAAGAGAGTTGCTTCTTTAAAACACTCGACAGTTCATTTGTGACGCGTTTCGGGCCTTCCGCCCTTCATCCATGGCAAACTGTCACTGGAGCGGCAAAACACAACTGCCAGCACTTCCCCAATTATATAGTCACGCCCTTGTGGGCCGGCAAATCTCCATCACCGTAGAAGTGCATAATGGGACTGGTAGTTTCAACATCACAACCCATGTGGGTCTGTTCTTGCCGATACATATGTTAAACGTTCGTTCAAAGTGCTTTAAATACACACAGCTCCCTGATACCAGGCGCACCTCCTGCTCACGTATTCAGCCGTCAAAGTGAACAGCAGCGGACCCGCTGTGGATGTCGCGGTGGTGCCTCAACTCGACCAGGCGGGCCGTAAAACATAATGAATAAGGTTTGCCTCATGTTGGGATGCACCCTCAGGAAGTATACTGCCACAAGAGTGTTGCTTCTTTAAAACACACGACAGTTCATTTGCGACGCGTTTCGGGCCTTCCCTCCCTTCATCCATGGCAAACTGTCACTGGAGTGGCAAAACACAACTGCCAGCACTTCCCCAATTATATAGTCACGCCCTCGTGGGCCAGCAACTCTCCATCGCCGTAGAACTCACCAACCCATGCAGATGCTTACACACCAACTGACTGACTGATACAGTCATTCACACAGTTTAGTCACTAACCCATGCATTCAGTAAGACACATTTAATCACTCACTTATACAGTCAATCACGCACCTACTAAATCATCCATTCAGACAGTCATACACCCTCTCATTGTTCAATACACCTTGGCCTATATATATATATATATATATATATATATAAAACATATTTAAACTTTACAGAAACACACAGTCACTCAATGATGTCATCAGTGATGTCATTTGAGATGTCGTCAGTGATGTCATCAATGATGTCACTGACCATGTCATGAATGATGTAATATGTGAAGTCATGAGCAGTGCTTGCGGGGGCGTGAGTTATAGTTAGCTCAACTAACTATAACATCCGAATTTCTCTGGTTTTGTACGAGTGAAATGTCCAACTAACTATAACGTCCCTGAAACCTGTGGTTTTTCAGTGTATATATATGTACACATACATATATAACATATTTACTGAAAAAACTAATGTAGAAGTGTTGTTAGAGTTAAGTTGAAATGTGACATTTTAAACTAAAAAAAATTGAAATTTACCAGTGAGAGCTAAATGAAATAACTATAAATTGCACACTTTTTTCAGTAAATTTGGGGCACACGGGGTGACCTGTGGCCAAATCATGTGTCCAAAGCAGCAGGGCAGACAACCCCCCTCTGTGCACAACCTTTGGCTGTGCACAGCATGGAGCTGTCTTTGGGTGTGTCCATGGTGCCCTGCACCCAACCCCTGTGGGCATACAACTCTCCACTGTGTGCAGCATGGAATCAGCCGCAGAGCCTGGCTTGCCTCAAGAGACTCCCACGCCTAGTTCCTCTAAGGCTTTTCCCAGATGTGCACCCCATGAGTTGGATTGCTTTTGCTCCGTCTATGCCTTAATTTCTGCCCAGCATAGGTTATTCAATGATCCAGATTCTGAGGATCGAAACTTCCAGCATAATTTTATGAAGGTGTTCATTCTGTGATATTTCTGGTTCTGCAGTCCAAATTCTAGACGGACCTGGGATGCCGACGCTGCTTTGGGGAGTCCGAAAATGGCCTTGTACACCTTGGTACCGCGCCATATTTCCAAGCCATATGTCAAGGACGGTAATATATGTGCTGCCATCACTTTCAACAGGTGGCTGTAGGAAGGGCAGCTCAATTTCTTTGTTAACAGTGTGTATGCAAAGATTAATGTTTGGGCTTTTGCTCTCGTTGACTTTGTTTGGTCCGTGAATTACATACGTTGCCCCAACATTATACCCAAGTACTTGTATGAGCCTGTTGATTCTACTTGTTCGCCTTTTACGTGCATTTGTATTTACTGAACTGAGTGTCCACTAAGCGTACCACCTTTGTTTTCTTCCTGTTCAGCTCCAACCCTTGCCACTCAAGGAAATGTGTCTGATCATTTATGACTCTTGGCAGACTGTTCGGACTTTGGCTCAGAACCAAAATGCCATCCGCGTATTGAAGGTATACGATTGACTTGTTTGCCAAGTTGGGAGGGTGGCTTTTGGCTTTTGACAGGTAGCTGTTTATGTCTGCAAGATACAAGTTGAATAAGCTCGGTGCCAACACGCTGCCTTGTTTCAGACCATGTTCGGTGTTTATCTTGCCTGTGACTCTGCTGCCATCTCTGAGTTTCACCTGAGCCCAGGTGTCGCTATGTAAAGCTATGATGGCATCCAGTAAATTGTGTGGTAGTCCCCATGCTTTCAGTTTTGCCCAGAGACGGTCTCGTAGAACTCTATCAAATGCAGATTTTAGATCTATAAAACATGGGAACAACCAAGATTTTCTTCTCATGGCCTATTCTGATAAGTTGGCCAGGGCTGTCAGGTTTGATGTGGTTCCCATGCCGGACCTGAATCCTGTTTGGAATTTCGATATCATGCTTTTCTCCGCCAGTTATGCTTGGAGGTGTGCTAGGATGCAGGATGCATAAAGTGTTGCCTCTACATCAATCAGGGCTATCAGCCTGTAATTGTTTTGCAGGGTGCAGCTTCCATTTTTGTATATTGGGTGGAATATGTTCCTTTCCAAGAATTTGGTATCCTGTTCTGACTGTAAATATGGTTGAAGAGAGGCGTAAAGTACTCAGCCCAATAGCCTGTTGCTTGCTTAAATAGTGCGTTGGGGAGACCGTTCAGCCCTGCTTCTCCTTCCGCTTTTAGTTTTTTTATAATTCCTTTTATTTGTTTTGCGTCAGTTAGCGCATTGGGCCAGTGAGCACTTAAATCAAATGGTTCCCCTTCCGATTTCACGCTTTCCTGTAGTTGCAAGCTGGAAGTTGCTGCTCTGTTCCTTCCCTCTGATGTAACTGCATCTAGATTTTCCAGCAATCGAACTTCCTGCACTTTTGTCTCCTATGCGGTCTTGTTTTGGGGACTGGAATAAATTTTATGAACATGTTGTTTCCAGGTTTCTTTGCTTATTCCCGCGTCTTGATACTGTCTCGGTCCTTTTGTTAAATTGTTTATTATGCCCCTAAATTCCCTGCTGTTTGGCAGTTTACTTGCCCAGAGTAGTTTGCCACAGAGGACTTCCTTATGCGCCTTTTTTGCCTCCCTACATTCTTTCCTATATTTCTTCCTCATTGCTGTGATTTCACTTTTATCCGTTTTTGTACCTTTTCTTGCTGCTGCTGCCTGAGTTCTCACCTGTCTTGCAATTTTCCTTTTCTCATCGCGCAGGTGTTTATTGTACCACAGTTCATTCCTTGCTTGTTGTCTGCCCAAAATCTTCTCGCTTACCGGTTATGCTGGGAACTTTTTTAATAGGATGTTTCCTAAATGCACCCATTTATTTATGATATGTTCCTCACTCGGGATCCCTGTATTGTTTGTGTATCCGTATACAACGTCCATGATTTGTTATATGTTATTTCTGCACCACTTTAGTTTTCTTGGATTGTAACTTTCTGGTATTTCTGTTAGGTCCTTTGCTTTACTTGTCTAATGCAATTGGATTTTTATGTTCATCTCCTGCGGAAGGTGGTAGCTCTCTGGGCGGGGGTGGATTTGAAAGGCATTGACCATGTGGAGAAACTCCTTGCTAACGAAGGGGTGTAGTCTATGATTGATTGCCTCTTACCACTCAAAAACGTAGTTGCTGCTGGTCTGTCGCCCTTTGTGTTTCTATTCAAAAGTGTCAGGCCTAATGCTTCCAGCTCTTGTAATTTCAATGCTTCTAGCACACTTTGATTCTTCCTCTTGTCTAGATTACTCCTTATAAAGTTGGTGTTAAAGTCCTCTGAGATGATCAATTCACAGTGTTGGTGTGTGGTTTGCAGCACCTTTATCAGGTTCACCAGACTAGTCGATCTTTCTTTCTTCCATTTTTTATCCGGATGAATGTATACATTTATGATCATTAACTGCTGGGTCCTTGTTTGAGTGGTGCATTTGCACTCGAGTTTCAAGACTTGCAGCCAGTTCTCTCCTGTATCTAGTTCTTCTGAGAACCATTTGAATTTTAAGGTGGTGTATATAGGCAAGCCCCCCCTAGGGCGACCAAAGTTGGAAAATCTTACTGCTATTACATGGTGTTCTCTGTAACCGGCGATGGGTCTTGGAGTTAGGTTTCATGTTTCTTAAAGTAATATTAAATCAAAACTTTGTAAAAAGGTCAGAGTCTCATTATCTTGGCACATTTCTCCAAATCCGTGGACATTCCATGAACGGATCTTGATGAGGTCCTCTCTGTGTGCAGTGTGTTGGGCCTCTAATGATTCACCCGTTTTGTGTCCTGTACTTGTGTCAGGTCCGCTGTTGACTTAGGACCCTGGGCACCCATGTCCAGTCCTGGTTATCTGTTGTTTAGAATGTGGCTGGCTTTGCTTGGATTCTTTCTGATTTTGGGCCGGGTTTTTTTGTTCGTTGGGTGAGGCATTTCTTGCTCTCCTCAAGAATGACTTTGGACCCTTTTGAATGTCTGTTGTGTTGTTAGTGACTCTATTTTTTGTAGTAAAGGATATGGGTATTTGGAAACTTATAATTAAGCTCCCTGTTTTCCATTTTTGCTGATTTTTACAGATAAATACAGACAGAAAACCATTTATTTTCTTGTCTGTATTTATTTTTAAATGTGGATAAAAATGGAAATTGGGTGTTTTTTGAGTGATTCTAACTACACTTTCCCATGACTGCCAGGCCAATAACTGTTTGGGTTGATAGGTAAGGGGTAAAAAAAGGAATTTTAGTAAAGAGGCTTAAGCAGCAGTGGCTATGCATAAGGCTGATACTGAAATGTGCATATGTTCATATAAGTGCATTGATTTATCTTCTGCGGGTGTTCATATCACTGAAACATGGCAGGCATTCAAGCATGACTGCATATTTATTGGTTAAATAAATATGGAAATATACCAGTTTGAGCTTTATTTTTTTCACAAAACCCATAATAAATATGGATAAATACAGATAAAGTTGACAAAAAATAAATATGGAAAAATACAGATGGAAATGACAAAAAAATAAATACCATAAAACGGGTGCCCTACTTATAATGCTTTAAAGTTATTCCCCAGGCTTCAAAGGCAGTTCTGGTTGCATAGATCAGGTCGACTGTTTCGTTGGAGATCCAAGTGGTTAGTGTTGCTTCTGATTGGAGCCTGTTTTCCGATTGCTGGAATTCAACTGCTAGGAGATCTGCAGATGTAATTTTCCTAAGTTCCGGAATCTCTTTAAACAGTCTTAGCAGGTTGCCTCTATTTAATGTATCCAGTCTCCCTTTCGTTGGATATTCTGGCGTGAATAACAGTTTTGGTCTGTTCTCTACTGCGGCGTTTGAATGATTTTTTTCCTGGTTAATGCTCTTTAAGTTATCGAAGTTTTCATTGATATCTTGTCTTATTTCACCTGTGCTCTCTTGAGACGCCAGATCTTGTGTTCAGATGTTAAACTTTCCATTTATTGTTTCGTGAACAGGGCTCCCTGCGTTATGTCTTGTTCTTGACCATGAATGCTCTGCCCTTGGAGTTTCTTCGGTGTTTAATTTACAGACACGGCCCTGCCTGTTTGTAAAAACTAATATTGAGTTCCTTTTACCTGGCTCTTTTATTGATTGATTACCTAGCATTTTTGCTGTTGATGTTTCTGCCTCTATGTCTTGTTTTTTTAATTTGATTTCCTGACGTTTTTATGATTGGTCTTACCACCTCTTTCTCTTGTTTAGTTTCACAGTATGCTGTTGGGGCTGAAGCTTGGTGTTGGACTTGATTTCTTGGTTCACCCTCGTGATATGTGTTTATGTGTTTTCGTTCTGGCCTTGATGCTGAGCGTTCAGTCGTTGGGTCCCCTTGTTGTTTAACACATTTTTTTTTGTAGGTCGCTCCTTTTTGTTTTGTCTGTGGGTTATTGTTTATTTGATCAGGGGTGTAAGCTTTATTTTGTGTTGATTTGTTTGAGGCGACTGAGAGATCTGTCACGTTTGACCCTGGACAGGACATGTCCTCTGTTGATTCTATTTTACTTAAATTGTTTGTTCTTGACTTTGACTGTTGAGTGAAGATTGGGTAAATGTGTCTAGCTCCCAGGGCTGTTTGTTTACTAAACTTGAGCCTGGCCTTCCTTGCTCGCTTTCGTTGCCTTTTTGTTGATATTCAGCTCGGTGGACTGAGGGTGAGCATTAATGGAGTGATATCCTGATTTTTACTTATAAGTCTCGTTTCCTCATTTTCTTTCCTTCTACCTTCCGTAATGTTTATTCTCTTGGTGGGTCCCGCTGGGTCTTGGTTTTCTTTATTCTGTTGTGTTATGGTTGGAGATGCCATTTTTTCGATGGGTTGTACCGCATGTAATATTCCAGTGAGAATTTCTGGGTGAGAAGCCAGTTTGTCTATTATTTGTCCACATCCACAGATGTTGGGATTTAGCAAGTGGCTACTGCTTTATGCATTTTAGTTTTGTACTTTTGTGATTTGAGCTGTTATTGTTTCCAGTTTTAAATTGATTACTGCTATGTGTTCCGCTATCAGATTCATTAAATCAATCTGCACCTCTAGTTTGTCTGACTGAAAGTTTAATACCTTGATGGCTTGCTGAAGTGTGATTAGCAGGGTTTCACTCCATTAGACTGTGGGGAAATGTCCCTGATGTTAGTTCGATTCCACATACAGATGATATCGAGATTGGAGATGAGTGTTGTTTCCATCTTACCGGATATCGAGCATTTTCTTCTCTTTTTTTTCCACCCGATGGTTTGCGGTTGAGGTTGGTTTTAGGGGTGTAGATGCTGAACCCCCTTCCTCCCCGGCTGGCATGCTAATGGTCGGAGCTGCTTTGGGCATTGCGCTGGATTGACTGATTGAATTGCATCTTGGCTTACTGTATTATATTCCAAGTCTTGGAGAAGGTCAGCGTCGTTTGATAGTGAGAAGGAGCAAGACCAAGCTCTTTCCTGTTGCGCTTCTAGAGTTCTATTTTTGACATGAGTAGCTTTTTCTGGGGCTCCTTTGTAACCTAGGTTTGTTCTGCTTGCTGCCTCATTGGTCATATTCAGCGGAGTTTCACTTGTGTGCACCTGTGCGGGTATTGTTATCGATCTACTTGGAATAGTTATCTCCTTTTGGTCAGACTTCTCAACGCATGTCTCTCTACTTTAGGGAATGTGGGGTACTTTTGTTGGGTTGAATTGGTTGAGCCTGTGCTTTTGAAGGTCCTAGTGTCTGGGGGCTATCTTTGTCCGATTTGTTCAGAATTATGGGGCTTGGTAGACCAAGGGCCTCATCCGATTAGGCATATATAGCGGCCATCGGGTACTTTAGGAAGAAAAATTTTAGTTTTTTTTTTCCCCCCCAAAATTGAAAACTGCTGGTTTTGGTGTTGGTGCTGAAACCAGGCTCTCTTTTTGCCTGGTCGTTTTTTTATTGTTACTTGGGGTGAGGTCTTTTGAAAGGGTGCTTTTTCTTGGTTTCCGTGTGATTACCTGACGAACTTTCCCCGATCAAATTTTTCTCTCTTTTGTTTAAATTTAATGATTGGCTGTCTGCAGAACGTGGGTTATGACCTTGGTTTTTTACTTCACTGCTGACTGCTCACTACTGACTGTGGTTTAGTTATGGATAATTGCAGTTTTATATGTGTTGCCTTTATGGATAGAGTTGGCGGGTGGAGGCGATAGACAGTAATAGCAGTTTATTGGATGTTTGGGCTTTGGGTGTTGATTAGGGTGTTGGTGGAGTTCATGGGGTCTGTTTGATCTTGAGCAGGTGCTCCAGCACCCCCGCAAGCTGCACCCAGACCTGGCTGGGCCGCTTCCGATGGGGGCTGGGCCTGGGCTCGCTCTCTGTGGCACGCCTCTAAGGCTGCTACACTCATCTGCATGCTTCTCCCCACCATTTTTTTGTGCTTCTTTTTGCACTCCAATCACCCTCTCCGGCTGTCGGCCTCTTTGTCCTCCAGTATGCGTCAGGTGTGGGACTCCAGGGACTCCGGCAATCAGGCTTTCTCCCTTCTGTCAGTTGGTGTAGAATTGGAAATAGCAACAGGTACTCTGGAAAAGGAAAAAATTGTGAAAAGAAAAATATAGTGTAATAATCATTTGTATAATTCAACTGATACATATAAAATGTGTTCCATTAGAGGTTGTAATGTAAACCAGAAGGCATAATATGGTAAAGGCTTTTTGAATGAGGGGGAAGTATTTTTCAATATCAATGCCTTGCTCTGAAATGCTGTCTGTCTTCACTGTTTATTACTGTACACTATATGTAGGGAAAATGGTCAAAGACTGTGCGGTCGAAACGCGTTGCCAGTGTGAATAAACAATTTTAAACACGACCCTGGAGTGTGAGTCGTGTGTATCAACATCATGGTGCATACTTTCTGACATATGTTGAACAGGCCATGGCGCCTTTTTTTCGCACCGGCCCGAAGTGGTGGAAGTGACCAGCAGTGCCTGGGATTTTCCCACCCACTCACAGATCCATCAGATACTCATACACCCACTCAAATACCCACTCAGAGACTCATGCACCCACCCACACACCAACTCAGACACTTATGCACCCACTTACAGACCCACTTAGAGACTAATGCATCCACTCACAGACCCACTCAGAGACTCGTGCACCCACTCACAGACCAACTCAAGCTCTTATGCACTCAGTTACAGACCCACTGAGACACTCACTCATATACCCATACAGATACTCTCACAGGCATACTTCCAGCTATAAAGAGAATGTCACGGCCACTCAGTTACACCCATGCAGACACTATTACACCCACTCACATACCTATGTAGACACTGCCACACACACACATACTATTAAACACACACTCTGTCATCTACTTTTATACCTATACAGATACTGTCACAGTTACACTCATATACACTCTTTCACAACCACCCATTTACTCATGTACACACTCTCACACCCACTGATTTATTCATACTGACATTTACATACCCAGTCACAGACCCACTCAGGCATTTACACTTTCAGTCACAGATTCACACATGCAGTTAATGATCCATTCAGAACCCTTTTTAAGAAAAAGTTTGATGTGTTGCTTTGCACTGAATGCATGCTTTTGGTTTGTGGATCTGCAATGGATCCACTGATTCTGGATTGATTTTTGAAAAACGTATTTATAAAAAAAATTAACAAGTGTTTGGGGAACAGTGTGGCTCTAAAAAGAGCCTTTGTGTTTATTGTGTGTATGTCATCACCACACATAAAACAGGATGCAGTCTTTCAAATTATTCAGGAACACCTTGTTGCCTTTCTCTGTTAAATGTACTCCATCAGCTCTGTAAATGCCATCCTTGTCAAAGCGCAGGTTAATATTGTAGATAGAGCCCATGTAATAGGCCATCAGGAATGCATCAACAGTTTTATTTACATTTTCTAGCTTTGTCTACCTGTGGACAGAATTTGGATGAACACTTTCTGGCTCTGGCATATGTGGAAAACACCAAGGCAGTGTGAGGTAAAAGTGCAATTAGTTTCCCAAAGGTATCCGTCATTAGTATTTCCAATCCTACCCCAGTAAGAGTGCCCAGGTCATTGCCACCACAGTGCACAATCATGAGGTCTTGATGTTGGCAATCCATAATGGTTTCAACCAATGGAAGCAACTGATATCACTTTAAGCCTCTCTTGCCAACTCAAGTAATATCCACATAAGGCAAACCCAGATCCCTGTCAATATTACTTTTTCTAGCAGACTCCTTGGCCCAAAGCACATAGCTATGGCCCACAATCCACACTCTAACCATTTTTAAATGAAAGAACAGTAACAGACAGGAAAAGGCTGCAGCAGAATGAGACAGATTTGAAAAAGAAGTCAATGAAAAAGATGCCCAGCCACTAAAATTTAAAACAAGATAATTTGATTGGCTGGTATAACTATGGTAGTGGTTAAAACTAGGTTGTATTATTGAGAAACATTCATCCATGCAACTCATTACATTCATATTGAGAGTCCAATAGAGTAACTAAGAGTCCCAGGCATATATCAGCATACTTACTTATATGTCCAATGACACACCCACATGGGCACTGAGACACTCATTTAGGTATGTGCTGAAGAACTGACACTAACAAGTCATATATCCAGAGAAGTAGGCCTTTAAACATGTTTCAGGCCTGTTACAGTAGTGTGTGTATATGCAGTTTTCCTGGTACGCCGTCTTCACATTCAAAACATGTTGGTAAACCAAAAACTCCTCTTCTACTACATACAAATCATTCCTATGGTATGGTGTAGGTAGACCATAAGACAGTGAGCTATGCACTTAAAATATAGGACATGTTCTTTGAAGTTTCATTTAGTTACATGCACACTTACAGACCTATATCTCTAATTATACATCTAGGGGTAGATGTACGAATGATTTTTGCGGTCACAAATGGGAAATCGGCCGGTTTGTGACTGCAAAATTGGTCTGGCCCATGTACAAACCCAATTTTGCGAGTCGGTAACCAATTACCGACTCACAAAATAGGGTTTGAGACTCGCTATTAGGAAGTGGAGTGCAAGGGCGACCCTTCCTAATAGCGAGTCCAAATGGTATGTACCATTGTTTTGCGACCACATTTGCAATCGCAAAACACTTGCAGTTTACCACCTACTTCAAGTAGGTGGTAAGCCACTCGCAAACGAGAAGGGGTCTCCTATGTGAATGGGTGCGAAAATATTTTTTAAGAGCAGGCAGTGGTCCCAAGGACCACTGCCTGCCCTTAGAAAATTAAACTGAAAAGTTTCATTTTTCTTTTTTAAATGCATCCTGTTTTCCTTTAAGGAAAACGGGCTGCATTTAAAAAAAAAACTGCTTTATTAAAAAAACAGTCACAGACATGGTGGTCTGCTGACCCCAGCAGGCCACCATTCCTGGGAGTGCCAGCCATTCCTAATGGGGTCGCAATTAGCACCTGCCTCATGAATATTAATGAGGTAGGAAATTTGCGACCCAATTAGAAATCACTAACAGTGTCTGAGACACTGTTGTAAATAGCATTTAGCAAGTCACAAATTGCGAGTTGCAAAGCGGCGCAATTTGCAACTCGCAAAAAGTAAGGGTTGTACATCTGACCCCTAGTCTCCTACCCAGACTGGAACTCACATCCGTATGTATAAAAGGATAGAGCCACTAATACATCTAGTCCGACAGTGAGAGAGATACGTAAATATGCACTCACATACACATACAAGTCTTATTTATTCAGCAGTATGGAAGACAGTTGCACACAGAGTTAAATACAATATACAGTCAGAACAGTACCAGCCCGGTAATAAAATATAAACAAAGTATTACATAATACGGCAAAATGAACAAGCTGTCACAGAGCACCTCACAGGAACCAAAAACCCCACAGATCTCATAATACAATCTTTAGCTAGAAATTAATAAATTATATTTATTTCATTTTAGTTCATCACATGAAAAATAGTTGCCTTTTTTAACAATAAATATAATAGAAAAGCATCCAAGATATATACATTACTGTGCAGCGAGATCTTGAGGACTCCCCGGAAAACCAACAAAACCCCCCACACACGTACTCGCTCAAAAGTCACACTAAAACAAAACAATCATACTGAATCAATCTCACACTTCAATCATTCAGATTTCAAATTCAACAAATCACCCACAACCTGTCATCTCAGAAGGAAGAGTGACCAGCTTTTTGTCTGCAGTCAGACACACCTTGACAAGGAAATAATTGAAAAATACATACAGCCTGTGATTCTGAAGATGTGGAATGCAAATATGGATCCACAATCTGTTGCCGACAACTCTATCGCTTTTGCTGGGTACGTGTCTTTATATATAACAAAATAGGGGAAGAAAGAGATGAAAGAGAGGTGGGAGGAAATTTCTGCTGAAAAGAATCTTACCAAGAAATTGTACAGTTTCAGTTTGAAAATGCTTTCCGACAGAGAGGTAGGATCCTATGAATTCTCAGACAGGTTGAGCTCGGCTAGTTTGTTCTCCAAGTCAAAAGGAATTGTGTGGGTAAGCCTAGGCCTTACAAACAGTAGAAATAGAGTATTAAAGTCTTTTCCAGAAATACAGTATCTTGAAGAATTTGATCCAGAGAGTACAGACATTCTGAAAACTAACATGCTGGATACATACTACCCAAGAAGGAGTCCCCATCTTCAAAACATATGTCTCCATGAAGTATTTCAGCACTATAGATATAGACGTAGTGTAACTAAAAACCTAGAATAAGGAAGATACGCAGTACTTGGATATGATGGTTGTTTGGTGAGACACAACAAAGGAAATCTAATTAACCACAGAAAGCTTAGCTGCCAAACTCCAGAGAGAAGACAGTTTTTCTACTTGGCACTTTTGCAGCTGTTCAAGCTATGGCATGCTAAATCAGATTGACTTGGACACTATGACTGTTATGAAGACTCATTCAACGCTGTGAAAGACAGTATGCGTGTTCAATCTTTCCAACCTATTTGCAAATGTTGAAAGATAAGATTGAGCAGGAAGAAACCATCTCTGCTGAGATAGCCAGTTCACAAAGCAGTCAAGGTTCTGCACCAGCAAATCAAGATCCTTTGGCAGAACCAGTAATTAAAAATGAAGGGGGGCATGGCCAAGATGGCGGCGAGTTAGGACACTTGGCTCTGTTGCTCCAGCCCGCCGCCCGCCTGACAGCACCGCTCATGCTGTATTGCAGCGGCAAAGCGAGGGAAAAGATGTCCGACACCTCACACAAGGCTCCAGTGTCATTCAAGCAGATCTGCCACGTCGCGAGTGGCAAATTCATGGCTGAAAAGAGGTGACGTCGCAACCACGGGAAAATGGCGGCCGAGCTGTGGGGGACTGAAGGCTGATCCCGGGAGTGACGGTGCGGACCGATCAGTCTGCAAGAAGAGCAGAGACCCTCCAACAACAGCAACTGGAGGCCAACACAACATGAACAGCCGAGATGGAGCCGGATGGAGGTGAAACTAGGGCTGACGGCGGGGGAGCTGCTGAGACGCGCAGAGGCCTGCACTGCTGGGATCCCCTGGCTCTCCCGGCCGACAGACTGAGTACAAACTCCGGGGGCAAGACTGGAGAGCACAGGGAGCGGCGGATAGATGTCTGGTCCCCAGGAGGTGAGAGGCGCAGCTGCCAAGACAGACAGGGGCGAGGAGAGGCCTTGGAGAATACACGTCGGAGGACAACAACGCCACACCAAGCATTGGGCCTTGCGTAACCTCCCTGGCCGGGAATCTAGCTGCTGGGATCGGCCTAGTGAGGGGCCCCTTCGCAGAGTCTGGAAGGCACATCAGGCAGCGCCCTGGGTTCATGAGCCTAGGCGGATATAGGCCAGGGAAAAAAGGCAGTGAACGCATGGCCCCCATGACTCCCAGCGCGGCTGCCAGCACCCCAGAGGCAAGACACCCTCATAATCCACAGAGAGGAGTAGACCTTTGCACAGGGCTCTTGTCTTGACCAGCAGCCAGGCAAAGCGGACTCCACCTGAGGCCCGAACTGGATAGGGCCACACTCGGTGAAGTTGCGGACAGTGGGCCAGAATCTCAAGAGGGGATGGCTCAACGTGATCAGGGAGCCGACGCCCTGGATGGGCCTTGCCGACACCGCTATCAGCCAGCTAGCACATATAGCCCACATCCCGCTGACCATAAAGACGCAAGACTAGAGAGCCCCGGCATACAGCATATCTGAGCGCCTGGGGGGCAGACAAAGCAACTATACAATGTAGCGCGACGCGCCGGCTGGCTGCGCAGACAGAGCATTGGCCCGACAATCGAGTTTGGGGCAGGCTGGGAGCTGAAGCCCTCCAGGGGGTAGGACACAGCCAATTTAGAGGCCCTCCACATACGCTCGCAACTGGACATAGCATGGGCAGGAAAGGCAGACCCAGAAGACGACGCCTAGGCCCCCTATCCAGAAGACAACAGTAACCACAACCCTCAGGGATTGACAATGTCCTCCACCCACATATAGAAGGACAGAATGCTTAAAGACATGCTCACGCGCCCTTCCGGCAGTGGTGCAACGGAGGGCACGACAGAAGAGGAGTCATCCTGCACCCAGACCGAGGGAACAGTAGAGGAACCAGTGACACACGCATTTCTAGAGTCGCTCTTCACAACGCTTCGCAAGGACTTACAGACAGTTAAGAGAGACCTTAGCCTGGAAATTAAAGACACCAGGAGAGACGTGGATGCACTGGGGGACCGAGTCGCAGAGCTGGAAGACAAAGGAGATAGTCAGGATGTGGAATTGGAGGCTCTACAGCAGGAAGCGATCCGCCTCCAGGATCAACATATCGACTTGCAATCGCACCTAGAAGACCTTGAAAACTGGTCCCGTAGATATAACGTCCGGATCCGGGGTGTGAAGGCAAAAACAGAGGGCAGTGACATATTTGGCTTCACCCGGGACCTTTTCAATCACGTGCTCGGTAACCAGCACAGTACCAAGCTCAAACTAGACAGAGCACATAGAGTGGGTCCTCCCCATCCAGATAAGGCCCCCTCGGCAGATATCCTGGTCTGTGTGCAGGACTTTCAAACCAAAGAGGAGATACTGCGTAAGGCGCTGTCTACACACCCCATCACATTTAAAGACCAAACCCCAACACTGTACCAAGATCTTGCCTCACTCATACTACAAAAACGAAGAGACTTTCGCCCGGTCACCACCCACCTCCGAAACCAAGCCATTCCATATTCATGGGGCCACCCATTCAGGCTTATTTTTCGCTGGGATGGTAAGCTTCAGCAGCTGCCATCTCTATCTGAGGCCTGTCAGCTGCTGGGAATAGATCTGCCTGAAGAGAACAGAGAAGAAAGAACTTAGCCCCTGCTCGAGGGGGGCAGCAATCAAGATGGCTGCACCAGGGCCATAGACAAACCCCGAGAAGACTGGACCAAGCGGAGATAGCGAAAGAACAGCAAGAAGCACTGGACTCTATCCCCGCAGCTCTCGCAAAGTCAGAGGTTCCATGATCATACTGAATGGACATATGCCTCCCACAGAATCCGAGGGGGGGGCGGCGCGGGAGTCGAGAGCATGGCCACACCTTGGACCCCAAACTTACTTACTGCCGGCCACGAATGGCTGAAGGACTAATTTTTCATACCTTACTAGTTGATTTAGTTCATTTTTTTGTTAAGGTTTGTAGGGGTTGTTTTGGGGCCCTCCATTCACTGTGTCATTACATTTCAAGGCTCCCTGCAGGGGTTTATGGATCCTCCACATGAAGAAGTGGAGGACAGTTACGGCAGCAATGTACCCCGCTTACCTTAAAATCCTCACACTTAATGTGAGAGGGCTCAATAACCCGGTAAAGCGAAGAGTGATAATATCATACTTAGAAAACACAAAGGCTGACATCTGTCTCCTGCAGGAAACTCACCTTTTGCTCGAGACTGCCATAGGCTCAAGTCCTGTATGTTTTCCATACAACTGTTATTCTCATGCACTACCAAGACTGCGGGGACGGCTACCTAGTGTCCCGAACCTTTAGGGGTAAAGTAGGCCAAAAGGAGGCAGAAATCAAAGGGAGGCTTCTCTCTTACAGATTCACACTCGGGGGCCAGACATTGATTGTAGGTTCAATCTACGCACCCAATGAGGGACAGGAGAAATTTATCCACACAGCACTGATGGAGGCTACCACCACGGAAGAATGTAAAATACTACTGGGGGGAGCCCTTAACTTAGTATTCGATAACACATTAGACAGATCAGCCCAATGTTATGGACAGACAGGTGCCCTGTCCTCAGAGGAACAAGCCCGGTTGAGAGCGCTAGGTCTGATAGACCTTTGGAGAGCATTCCACCCCAAACCAGAGAATACTCCTTTTTTTCTAATGCTCACAAGACATACGCGAGGCTTGACTACCTTATTGGCTCCAGGGACATTCACACACTCGTAGTAGGCACAGAGATACTCACAGCATCACTATCAGATCATGCAGCAGTAGTGGTCACATTGTCACTCCCTCCTAGGCAACACCCTCCTAGACAGTGGCGCCTAAGAGATATGCCCAGAAGTAGAGACACAAATCCGGCAAGCTATAGCCGACTATCTCCTACACAACGACACCCCAGAAACACGTCTTGCAACACTGTGGGAGACACTCAAGGCGGTTATTCGGGGGGAATTTATTGCAATTTCAGCTGCAGATAACGCAAGCCGGAAGAGAAAAAGGGGTGATCTTTCCCAGCAAATAAGAGAATTAGAGTAAACAGGGGCTCCCAGAATTTGGCGCCAACTAGCGGCGATCGGGATCGAGCAGAATACGCTGCCCTTCGACTGCGCCATTCCTTTTATGTAGGGGGTGACAGATGCGGACGCCTCCTAGCACATAAACTGCGCTAGAGCCGGCAGAAGCAAGGGGTCCAAATGATACACGACTCAACAGGGAATCTGGTAGTGGAGGATACTGCAATAGTTGGCACCTTTCAGGAGTTTTACGTGCACCTCTACGCAGACAAAACACTTGACAGTTCAGAGACCAGTAGCTATTTAGCAGGCGTGCAGACCACCACACTGACCCTAGACCAGGCCAAGCAGCAAGAAGGGGACATTCGCATAGAGGAGGTTATCGCCGCAACATCCCGGTTGAAGTTAGCAAAATCCCCCAGACCTGATGGCTTCACAGCAGCTTTCTATAAAACATTCTGTCCGGTGTTGGCACCCCTCCTGACTCAGCTCTTTAACACATTCTCGGAGCCGGGAGCGATCCCAACTTTGATGCTGGAAGTCGCAACCATAGTCATTCCTAAACCAGGGAAAGACAAAACTCACTGCAGTTCGTTCCGACCCATCTCACTTCTAAATATAGATCTGAAGTTATTTACGGATATATGAGCCCACAGACTGAGCACATACATGCCCACCCTGATCGATCACGACCAAGTGGGTTTCATACCGCAAAGGCAGACTATCGATAACACCAAGCGAGTTCTCCACATCATAGAGAAAGCCTCTCGGTCCCCTGGTAAATACACGCTTTTAACCATAAATGCCGAAAAGGCCTTTGACAGGGTCCACTGGCCTTACCTCGAACAAGTATTGGCATACTTTGGTCTGGGGCAAAAGATGAGGACGCAGATTTTAAACTGCTATCGCTTCCCCACAGCTACGGTTAGGATCAACGGACACACATCGGCCCCTTTTCAAATTAGTAGAGGCACAAGACAAGGGTGTCCCTTATCGCCCTTGCTCTATATGGAGCCCCTAGCGCAAAGAGTGCGAACAAACCCACGCATTACCGGAGTGCCATTCAGAGGGGACAAGCACACCATCAGCCTCTATGCACACGATGTCTTGGTAGACTTAGACAACCCTGACACCTCCCTGGAGGCTTTCCTCTTGGATCTAGCATCCTTTGCCAGGGCTTCAGGGTTTAAGGTGAATGTAGAGAAGTCAGTCGCACTCACCTTTCCCTTCCACCCCAAATGGTGGAACAACTCCAAACCCAGCACCCTATACAGTGGTCACACAACACTGTTTCCTATCTGGGAATTCAACTAGCACCCACAACACAGGCAACCGCCACCATTAATTACCGCAGTTTGCACAAACAAATTCGCTCTGATATCCAAAGGTGGAAGTACCACCCAATCTCGTGGCTGGGTAGAATAGCTGTAATCAAAATGATGGTTCTCCCCAAAATCCTATATCTGTTTCAGACTCTCCCTTTGCAGCCTCCCCCCGGTTTGATTCGTAAGATGCAGACAGAGATTTTGCAATTCATCTGGCAAGGCCGTAAACCGCAGATGAAAAAAGTCCTCAGTTTCCTGCCACCTGTTAGGGTGTGCAGCCAAGCACTCACCTGAAAACCAGGACCATCTGCAGGGGCGATGAGTAGTTCTCCAACTTTCCCAGAACACCTCTCAGTGCTGCTGAGGAGAACAGGAGCCCCGACAGGTGTCCCAGGGGGGAAGGGGATTAGACCGAGAAGACAGAGAAAAAGAAGACACAGCTCAGCTCCGCCACTTGAACCAGCCAAGATCCTTGTTCTCAACTTGCAAAGTCACCATTTATCTTCTTTACCTTTAAAAAAGGCTTAATGTTATAAGCCACTTTTTTAGAACAATATTACTGACTAATCTCAAATATAAGGCTATCTAATTACCTCTGGTATAGATTGTTAATTCACTGTTAATTTTTTTTGAGAACTGTATGAATTCTTATTCCTTCCCTTAAAACTCTTTAGTTCAATTAGATAGTCACAACAAGTGTGATAATTGGGGCTAAAAATAAGGAAATAAACATCTATGAAGATATGAACACTCCTTGCTTAAACATAATCATATGCTCCTATGTTGAACTTTCTCACCTGTATTTCACATGTGATACTATCAGGATTAAATCTATGTGATGATGCTTCTCAAGCACACACAAAGATATGTAGAGCAGAGCCTGCTTACAATTTCTGATAAGAAAACAATATATGTCCTCAAACGCGCATTCAATTAAAACTATAAGTAAATAACAGAAATCTGGCTTTCAACATAAAAGAATACAAACGCTAAGTGTAAAATGTTCACTTAGCTGACTCAACGCTGTCAATGTCTTTCACGAGACTGTCCGTATAGTTGGAGCCAGCTCGACAACTTGAATGCAGACTTGGAAGCATGGTTCAGTCCAGATCTTCGTTCGGCGGTGCAGGATTCCAGCTGAGATGACGAAATCAGGAATCTCCCTTGAATGACGCAGCACGGCCGGGAAAAGTAAAGAAAGCCAAGCGCTGTGTCAGAGGGGTGTGGCTATTTATAGCCAATGAGCAGGGCGTTGTCCCAGCGTCATTAGCAACGTGTGCTATGACGTATGCCAATGTGATTGGTTTGCGAAACGGCTCCGAGCCGTACACAGGAATGGATCGTTTCCTTGACGACAGGGAAGCTAAGTCGATGCGAGGACTCAAAACGCATCGGCTTGGTTTACAAATGTACACAGAGAAAAATAGAACACAGAGGTATTATAAATCACACGGCTAGTCCTGAAACCATTCAAAGGTTTACAAAGCATTGGCAAATACAAATAAAAAGGCTGCAACATGATTTAAGGGGTAATTAAGGGAGAATTCACTGCAACATGATTTAATGAGGAACCATGGGGGTGTTGACAAATTAAGCAAACCATTACACCTGTAGAGCAATTCCTGACACCACCCAGCAAGGGAGGGCTGGGTATTCCCGACCTTCAATTGTACTATTATGCAGTACAACTGAGATACCTAGTGGAATGGAGCCGTACCGAATCAGAGAAACACTGGTTATTTCAGGACAGGGCGGTGGCCGGTACATCGCTACAGAAGGTTCCCTTTCTCAAGAAGTCACACAGACCTCAGAACCTATACTTGTCTCCCATTACACAAACAAAAATGGCGGCATGGGACCAGACTAACACTAAACACAGCCAGACTACCTTTCCCTCCCCCGTGACCCCACTGTTCGATAACCCAGAGTTTGGGCCTGGGATAGGAGAGGCCAGCTTTACACAGTGGCGCCACTCGGAGTGCCATGCACTAGGTCATCTCTTTGACATAGAAGGGTTGCTCCCCTTTCAACGGGTCAGAGAAGATTATGGATTGCCAGAGACAGAGAGGCTAAGATACTTACAACTCCAGCACTGGGCACTACAGCCACAAAACAGACCTCATGCGCAGAGATATCTCACCCAGTAAGAAAGGTGGGTCTTATCAAAGTCTTCCGACAAGAAATTAGTAACCGAAATATATACACTACTGAATTCGCGAAATAAGCATATACATAACGCAGGCCGAGCACGCTGGGAGAGAGACATAGGGAGGGTACTGAGCAATAAAGAATGGGAAGGAATATGCTATAGATCGAGTCACACAGCGAGTAATGTGGGGCTGACAGAAACATTGACAAAAGTAGCCACCTATTGGTATTATACCCCAACACGGATCCACAAGGTAGACCCCACGCAGAGTGCGGATTGTTGGTGGCACTGCGGGGAAAGTGGCACACTGGTACATGTCCTATGGGAATGCAAACTTTTATAGCAGTATTGGACTCAAATACTGGATGAAATTGATACACACTTGGATGCCCAACTGCCAAGGTTCCCAGCATATGTGCTCCTGGGGGTACCAATCCCGCTTACATATCCCTTGAGGTCCAGAAGGGGGCGCCAGATTGGGTTGGCCCTAGGAGCAGCCATGCAAAATATAGTCCCCCAATGGGGGTCCCCTCGGATTCCCACTCATACGGGGTGGCTTCAGCGTTTATGGCACATATTGGGAATAGAGTAGATATCCCTCACGTTATCTGGGCAAGGTTTTAAAGAAGTCTGGCAGCCCTTCTTGTCATTGCTCTCGATAGAATTCCATGAGCTTACCTGTCCTAGGTATCTATGACTGCTGCGCTTATCCGACGCTACTGCCACTCCCACCCCGGAGCAGAATCAAAAGCAAAGCTTCCAACATAGGCCCCTAACTGTCACAGCAAAAGTGAATGAAGGGAGGGGGAGGGGGGGATTGTTTACCTAATGGACTTCCATATCTGTGTTATGTGTGCAGGGCTGTATATAGCCCAATGAATCGCAAAGCCCGCATTTGGCACTGTTTGTTTGATTTCGTAAAAATGAATTAAAGAGATTTGAACCATAAAAATGAAGCAGCTATGGCTATGAATGAGGTGGTGAATGCAATGCAGCAAGCAAGAGAGGAAACTATGGATTTGAAGCACTTAGTAGAACAACTGAACAATGAACAGAGAGAAAGATAAAATAAAGCATGGCTTTCTTCATGAGAAGAAACAATGTGAATGTTCTTTGTAATAACCAATATTACTATATATCAGTGGACAAAACTGACACTGGGGAAAGCTTTCTAATTACAATTCTCACCTGTTATCTACAGAAGACTACAGATACAAATTTGTCATGTGTGGTAACAGCACCAACAGGATTAGCTGCACTTAACATTAAAAGAATTATTCTACATGGACTACTAATTCAACCTGTTGAACATAACAATGCACTTGAATATCAGAAATTATCTGGTGACGCTTGCCATGAGGTATTGAAAAAACTGAAGCTTCTAATCATTGATGAAGTCACATGGTATCAAACATAATGCTTGCGTTCATACACTTAAGAATGCAGCAGATTTTAGGAGCAAACTATTATGTACTCTTCAGAGGAAAGTATTTAATTGTGTTTGTTGACCTACCACAACTTAAAAGGACAACCTGTTTTTAAAACATTTCTGCAAAATGAAACAAGAAATTCTTCAAAGTATTGGCAGTATGAATATTTGGTTAAACTTTGAATACAAAGAATTAGTGAAAAATATGCGCCAAGCATCTGATGTGGAATATGGAGAAATTCTGAAGGACATTAGAGTGGGAGTGCTAACAAAGAGCAGAAATGTGCTTTGGAAAGCACCTTATCTAGAGTCTATTCCCATCTAATATTACACCAGCAGAACTAATGTACAATTTTATTAAAGAACAGAAATCTATAGTTTGTTTAATACCAACACTTAAAGAGTGATCCAACTTTAATGAACAATTACTATAACTGGAGAAAAAAGATATTTTGGAAACTACAGCTATTGATAAAATGGAGTATCAGGGAGTCACTATACTACTGACAGATATACTACAAGCACAATTGCATTCTTTGAAGAAGTCTGTATGCAAAACTGCAGTATTAGAGAAGCATTTACACATAAGAAAAGTTTGTTGAGTAATTTTACGTCGTAACTTAAATGTTGAGGAAGGGTTAGTAAATGGTGCAATGGGTAAAGTTATTAATTTAATTAATTTTCCAAATAGAAATGAGGTGGAATACTTGGCTATTAAATTGGATGAGGTAGATGGTGTTAAGTGGAGACGTGTGGTGCAGTGGAGAGGTGTGGTGCAGCGGCCAGGGCAGCTGACTTCGGAGCACAGGGCTCACGGTTCGATCCCCGGCTCTGGCGGCAGCTCAGCTCAGCACCATGTGACTCTGGGCAATAGCTCACTTAATTTCCACGACGGCCCCCAGTGCCTTGAGACCAGTAAGGGTGAGTAGTTCGTGCTTTACAAATACGGATTTAAACAGATTGGCCATTTTTTGCTAGTGAAAGACTTAAATGTGTGACACAAGTAGTTCCCACTCTCTCCAGCGTATGCTGCAACTATCCATATATCACAGGTTTTCAGTGTAGATGTAGATGCAGGTTTTGTTAATATTGGAAGTTCTCTTTTTAAAGAAGGAATGTCATATGTAGCAGTGCTGTGAACTAGAAGATGATGTGGTTTGTTTTTGATTGACTTTGATGAGAAGAAAGTTAATGCTGATGCAAAGTACAATCGGTTAAGAAGTCTATATGCTCCTCATTTAGGCCAGTAACCTGTTTATGAGAAACTGATAATCTGTCTGAAGTATAAGATTACAAAACAGTTTACAGATGCTCAAGAATAGAAAAGAAACAAGGACAAACCAAAAGGTCTTAAGAAGAGAAAACTCAAAAATGATGGTGATATTGTAAGTTACCAGTTAGAAAATAGTTTAGGTGTCAACAGCTATGCAAATGTTGTTCTGAATGTACTGTTCCATTTACCACATCTAGTAAATCAAATTCAACAAAAACCAGATAAGAGATTGTGTTCTGCACTGTATCACTTGCTGCAACATTTACTGACACTATCTGCTTCAGGTATTCAAGATCTTTTAGATATATGTAGTGGATCAGAAATGTTTACTCTCAACAATCAACAAAATGCACAAGATTTTATTTTGGTTATGGTTATGTTTGGAGTATTCGAAGAAGAAGATGCAAATATTGACGATTTATTCAGACTAAGTTACATATGGAACCATGACTATGAAGACTGCGATTATTCATCTAGTACTGAAATAAATTCTAAACCTTTTTTCTATTTAACATTACCAGATTGTAAAACTGTGCCTTTTGACAAATTGTTGAAAATGGCTAACCAGAAATATGACCTGCCCACTCTATATATCAGATGTTATGTCTACGTTGAGTCTAGGATCAACTGGAAAATACCTTATAGCAATGCTACAGTGATGCAGAGCAGATGGCTCCAAACTGGAAACTCAAATTACAAATTTCAAAGCTGGACAAATTTCAATTTTTGGAAGAACTTTTACAACTTCAGCTATCATCTTTCATGAAAGGAGTTAATACAACATCTGGACAATATACTGTGTATTTAAAGAGTGAAACTGGATAGACGGAATGCAATGACACCAATCTTAAATTCAAAGCAAAACTTCCTTTCAAACTACCAAACTCAGATCTTTCTTCAACTGAAGTTCTAAGGAGGAATTCTACTTCAAAAAAGTGGTATACGGTGTTTCTTCTACGTGGTTCATCAGTGTTTTAGAAATTATTCGGCCTAGTGGGGGTAATGTCTATAAAAAGTTCTTCAAAATTCAACACACCTTTTATCTTCCAGAAAGGAGTAATTATATGCTACACTATATAATTAAAGTCTGATACTGGATGGACATAATTCAATTACACCAGCATTAAGTTGAAACCAAAAATGGCCTACGAAACAAAAAAAATTCCCCTTTTGTTTCTTCAACCAAAATTCCATGTATTATTTATGAAAAAAACTACTGTGTGGGGTTTGTCTATATGAATTATCAGCAACTTACACATCATTTGACTACCATGGGTGATGTTTTCAAGAGGATCTGCAAAATTAAAGAGTGGTTTAAAATTATTTGTAGTATTGTACCAGATTTAATAATCTAATAAATATTTCTTGAATAGGTTTGTCCAGATTAGTGTATCAACTCCAGATAAGACACCTGATTAATAAATTGTTTGTGAGTGCAGCTTTATTTTTTTTGTGTTTTTTACAATCGTAAGCAGTGCATTGCGGGGCGTAAGTTATAGTTAGCTCAGATAACTATAACTGCTGAATTTCTATGGTTTTGTATAAGTGAAACCTGAACCTAACTATAATGTCCCTATAATCTTAATTTTTTGGGGTGAATTTGTAAGGTTTTTTGCTTCTATTTCCTAACTATAAAGTCCCTGTAACCTTTTTTTTTTCAGTAAATTTCTAAGGATTTTTTAATTCTATTTCTTAACTATAACATCTGCTGATCTTCCGTGTCCCTATATATACTATTGGAGATTTCTTTAAATAACTCTGCAACTAGTGCAACAACTGGTGCTATCTTCTTTTATTGATGTGCATGCACCAAAAAAAGATAGGACACCAATGCATTTCGGCTTATGCCTTCAACAGGGCGGTTGCCAATAGGTTGTTATAGTTAGGACCTGCTTTCCATAGACAAAGCATATTTTGTCACCATTTGGTGAATCTTCAAGAAATTTTTAATCGAGTACACCAGTCAATTCAGCTGATGTCTGAAAAGTTTTGGGGTCCGAGAAAATGGTGAACTCCCAAAACACATTTTTCCCAAACTATTTCCCATAGGGATTTTGCACATATCTACAGCCCGAACCGCTGAACGAAATTACACCAAATTTGGCAGAAAGCTAGATCTTGGACAGAAAGACCTCTTTTTTCTTTTTTCTTATTTGGTGTAAATCCATTCAGTAGTTTTGTAGTTAAAGAAAAAAGAAATGTATATATCTAGGGACTCAGAGGGTCTGCTGATCTGAGAGATCTCATAGTGAGATCTAATTGGCTGGCTACACTTCAACTGGGAAGTGTTGGCGGCCATCTTGAGACTCAGACTCCTCTGAGTCCCAAGAAAAAAGGTGACAAAAAGAAGAGGGCAGGGTAGGAATACCTTATCCCACTAGGCCTGGTAGTAGGATCTCACAGGGCCCCATGCGGGGGCTAAAAAGCCTTTTTTACAATTTTGTTAGTAAACCACCGAGGATCCACAGATTCTGGAAAAAGTTTTTTAAAAAGCAAGTGCTTTTGCCTGTACATGCTTTTCTTTGCCTCCCTGGGAGGGCTAGGTACTGGGGGGAAAGCAAGTTTTATATTAAGGGGCAAGGGGGCGCACACGGTCCCCTCTCCAGACCAATTTTAGCCCCAGGAATCCTATCCCCCTGGGTCCATAAATTTCATAAACTGGGAGGGGGGCAGTGTGATTCCCATACTGGGCCAATTACAGCCCTGGGGACCCCATTCCTTGGGGCCTGGCATAATAAGAATTTGAGGAAGAGGGCCACATGACCCTCCTTCTGAGAAGAATTTGGCTCCAGGGACCCAAATCCCTCAGGATCCAGCAGATTTTTAAAATGGGGAGGGGGCTGTGTGGCCCCCTCTGGAGCCAATTGCAGCCCCAGGGACCCCATCTGCAAGGGCCCGGTCCAATAAGAATACAACCTCTCAGACCGATTCCAGCCCGAGCCCCCCATCACCGGGGCACAGTCTTAAAAGAAATGGGGCAGTGGGCCACGCGGTCCCCAACCCAGGCTGTGTTCAGCCCTGGGGACCCCATATCCTGTGGCCCTGTTGTGGATAGGAAAGGGAGGGGGGCTGTGCGGCCCCTCTCCCAGAGCCATTAATGGCCCTGGGGACCCCATCTCCAGGACTGCGCTCCTGCTATGACTCTGGGTTCCTACCCCTGGGACATAGTGTGTTTGCTCTCGCCTTGGGAGGAACAATTTTAAAGCTCTCGCAAGAGCAAATAGTAAGTCTGATCCCAGTGGGTGGGAGCATTTTTACATGAGCAGATTTTTCATCTGTTTAACTGGCAGGACAACAGATGAAAAAATTGTTCCCTCCTGCAGGAAGCAGCATGTTTAGCTGTTCCCTGTGGGCAGGAGCAATGCCGGCTCCATCTGTAGGAGGGGAACCAGCTGGGTCTGTGTGTGGCCTCCATCACAAAGGAAGTGGGTTCATTGGATGAGCTCCAGGACACCCACCTGTTTCTGGCCAGTTCCAGGATGATGGGTCCCTGGGTCCAATATTGGTCCAGGGAGAGAGGCTGCGTGCCCCCCCCATTAGTAATATGTGGCCGGGCCCCTAGAGATGAGATGTCCAGGACCAAAATCAGTCCAGGAAGGGAGGCTTCATACTCCCTCCACCATTTAAATATCCAGTGGATGCCCTGGATGGACTTCAGGGCACCCACCATTTACTGACAGGGCCCCGGGGGATGGGGTTCCCAAGTCAAATATTGGCCTGAGGAGGATCCTGCGTGCCCCCTCTCAATTATAAGGGAGATGGGGTCCCTGGGTCCAGAAATCAGCCCCATGTGGGGGACTGTGTGCCACCCTCCCCATTTATAATACAGCCGGGCCCCGAGAGATGGGGTTCCCAGGACTGAAATACAGCCTGGAGAGGAGGGGCATGTTATAGTTACCTTTGGGGCACAAGTAACTCTAACTATATCTATTGAATTTCTATGGTTTTGTGTATGTAAATTCTGAACCTAACTGTAACATCCCTGTAACCTATATATCTTCAAGGCACCAAGATGTGGAGTTGAGAAAAATAAATCCTTACCACCTTCTGTGCACATACTTCTTCAATATTTCGAGCACAGGTGGCTTAAACGTCATAAAGGATCTTTGGCCCTACAGCAAGTAAATAACTGTCATGAATTGTCTTTTTCTAATATTCAAATCCATGCAGGGCAGCACAAGCATCTCTTCCAGTGCTGCATTACAAATAAATTGGTTCCTGTAGAAACAATTGTAGACAATACACAATATTGCAATGCACAATGGCAATAGAATAGGGGTAAGAGGAATGTCAAAAAGAGAAGTGAGACCAAATACAGCGCAATACTGGTAAGTTCAGAATGTTTATATACATATGGAAACTTTTTTTCTAGGTCACAAAATTTCACGCACAGTGTTATGAGTTCCATGTTCACTTGGGGACACTACGCACCTATATTGATTACTACTGTAAATATTTATGTATGTAAACATTCTGAACTTACCAGTATTGTGCTGTATTTGGTCTTACTTCTCTTTTTGACATCCCTCCTATCCCTATTCTATTGCCATTGTGCATTGCAATATTGTGTATTGTCTACAATTGTTTCCACAGGAACCACTGTTTTTGGTTATAGCTTACATACCCTGGTTCTTTGTGAGTAGGGTGTCCCTTGTTGTCCTCACACGCATTATAAATAAAGATTTAGGTGCCATCTCTCACCATACCTTTTGCTTGTTGCTAGGTTGCTTGGTCCCATGTGCCCCCTTGCCCAGCTCGGACCAATTGTAAGGATCTCAACACCTTGCTCACTATTTTGTCTCTCACTGTTGAACATGTGAACCACTATGTGCAATGGTGGTAAAGTGTACTGAGGATAAATGTCAGGCTGTGAAACTGGAGCCAGTGCAGGGCTGGTGGGGGCCCTTGTAAACACAGTGGACATCTTTTAATGTTGAAAATTGTGCCACCTGCTGTTGATGTCCTTTCCACTACGTCGAAACTAATAATCACTTAAACAATTGAATATTTCATCTTTATAAATATTTCTCTAGGGCACTGGCTGATACTTCACTTTAGACGATTTAAGTATTGAGAGAGTCATTTAAGCATTCTGCAAATGGTTGAAAGTGTCATCGCTATTATCCGTTGTACCTCAGATGTGATATATAGAGGGGATAGATAACAACCTCACATGAGGGGCAGATAGTTAAATGTGTTGCTATGGTTTGTACTGGGGATATGAGTGTATTTTAGATCACGTGCAATGCATATGTTCCTAGAAATACCTCAGATAGGACTGCCATCCCGTATCTATTTTTTAATGAATCTGACGATGGCTCGAATGGGTCGGTATCTATAATTAATATTACCCTCTTTAAATTGGGTCTATTGCTGCCAATAGTCGTAGAGATGCCTTTAGCAGTGTTTACTGGCCAGACCTCGGATTCAGATCCAGCTAGGTAACACCAAGATCATGACTATAAGTACCGAAGCAATGAAGGCATGCGAAGAAAATTCAGAAAGATTACTTCTAAAAATACTTATCAAACAATATCAAATTTAATCTCATTCAAATCTCATTTAGAACAAACACAACATCAATTGTTTAAAAAAAAAAGTTCCAGAGACTCAGCGGGAAATCCGTCAGTTTGTTTTGCTTCGGAGAGTGGTCATTGATGCTTAAAAACACATAAATGCCACATTAGGTGCACCTCGCAGGATTACCTGACAAAAAATGAACTAGTAAACTCCAATAATTAAACAACTCTCAGTCACAGAAGCAACATTGCCCGAATCTATTCACACTCTGGGGCATATTTACAAGCCCCTTGCGCCACTTTTGTGCCGCCGTTGCTTCACGCATGTGACGCAGTGGCGACGCAAACCATGCGCTGCGTTGCGCTATATTTACAACGTGACGCATCTAGGGAGATGCGTCACGTAGTAAACCCTGCGCCACATGAAACCTGCGTCCAGGTTTCATGTGGGCGTACCGGCGCAGGGGGGGGGCGTTCCGGCGCAGGAACGCCTCGGAAAAGTGACGTAGTGAAATCTACAAGATTTCACGCAGTCACTCTTCAAGCAGGCGTAAGGATTGATGCACCATGTTAGGGATAGGGAAGGTTGGAACAGTGCTGGAGTTGCGTCGCGCTTGCGACACAACTTCAGCACTGCGCCAACCTTCCGCCGGCAGATGCGTCACGCATCTGCTTATCCTCTGCGCCACGATGCGCCACATTGTAAATGCGGCGCATCGGACGTGGCGCAAGGCTAAACTTGCGTGACGCATTTTCCTGGCGCATCCCTGCTGATATGCAGGGATGCGCCAGAGAACGTAAATATGCCCCTTTGACTTTTGAACATAGTAGGAAACATGACACATGGTAAGGAATTTGAATTGACCTCAATACCTACCAATTACCGTTTAAATACTGATATTACCTAAAACTAGGTTGATTTATTTCACTTCTGCATAAAGAATGTTCATTAAATCACATCTGTCACTAAACTATTTGAACCACTGTAATATGTTGTAATCGAGCATTTAGTTGGTCACATTAACTCGCCTAAATAAGGCTGTGCTTGAATTGTGTTTGCTAACACAAACTCCCCCACGTCCTTCATGTCGGCAGCAAGCCTGGCCTTGTATCTTCCATGAAAATACAAAGTACAAAAACTGATTTCTTTTGTCTTAACATCCAGTGATTAATTGTGCAAAATATATATTTGGAGCGTTTGTGAATTCAAACAGAATAAAGTCAATTTGCAGCCTAACTTTTTCAAATTTTTTAGTTTCTTTTAAAATAGAAATTCTTGTATCGAATTTCTTCCAAGAAACGGGCTAAAATGGCTAGAAGCGTGATTAATATAAACTGCATCAGAAGAAAATTCCAGCTGCATGCCCAATAATCAATGGTTAATGTACAGTGCTGATCTGTGCCTTCTGAACACCCCAGCTGTTCTCCTGAGTCCTAAAGTAATTTCTCTCTGATTGCCCATTCAGATTCCGTTCTCTTTTCAGACTGGCATGTCTGACTCTCTCTCCTCTTTTAACAATTCTCTGGCTGCCTACCTCTCGGAGGGAGGAGTCAATCTCTCTCTCAAACTCTTGCATTCGCCTAATCATGATGCTGTTAGATGATATTTCATGTGTTCGGAAGCCTTCAAGGAATTCAATCTTAACTAATTGGGCCTCCAGGTCATTTGACATTTCTTTCATAAAATCAGATACTCCCTGAAGGACATTGACTTACAAAGTTGCAATTCCACTTTGTGCTTGCATCAAACAAATAAATTAACCCTATTCAGTCGGAGGATAGAAAATACGCAGCCTAGTCTGCTAGCTCACATGACTTTGTGATAACATATTTTGGCTGTCTACACTTGGCAATAGTTCTGCCGCAATATCTGCCTATAGTTTTTGGTATTTATTGTCATTCACTTACAGCTAATCCCCATTCTTTCCTTGTGGCCCATGTTCTCAAACCTGTGTGTGCAACGTTTGTTGTTTATCACGGTCTGCAAATCCAATTAATATCTAACTTTTTTCTCTACTGACAAAAGAGAAAATGTTACATTACTTTAATACAATGAGGTGAAACTAAAAATTTATTTTGATTTGCAAAATCGGGGCACTGTGCTATACTTAACTTTAAACGATCTAAGTATTGAGAGAGTCATTTAAGCATTCTGCAAATGTGTGAAATTGTAATCAATATTATCTGCTGTGCTTCAGATGTGATATTTAGAGGGGATAGATAACCTCACATACGTGGCAGAAAGTTAAATCTTTTGCTATGGTTTGGTTTGGGTATATGAGTGTATTTTAGATCGCGTTCAATGCATATGTGACTAGAAATACCTCAAATAGGACTGTAATCCCGTATCTACTTTTTAATGAATCTGATGATGGCTCGAATGGGTCGGTATCTATAATTAATATTCTCCTCTTTAAATTGGGTCTATTGCTGCCAGTAGTCGCAGAGATGCCTTTAGCAGTGTTTAATGGCCAGAGCTTAGATTCAGATCCAAATAGGTAACACCAGGATCATGACTATAAGTACCTAAGTAATGAAGGCATGCCAAGAAAATTCTGAAAGAGTTCTTCTAAAAATATTTATCAATCAAAATCAAATATAATCTCATTTAGAACAACAATTTTTTCTAAAAAAAAGTTTGAGACTCAGCAGGAAATCCGTCATTTTGTTTTGCTTCAGAGAGGGGACATTCCTGCTTAAAACCACATAAATGCCACTTTAAGTGCAAATCACCACATAAATGCTAGTAAACTGCAATAATTACACAACTCTCAGTCACAAAAACAACAATGTCCGAATCTATGCACACTTTAACTTTTGAACATAGTAGGAAACATGACTCATGGAAAGGAATGTCAATTGACCTCAATACTAACCAATCATCGTTTAAATACTCATATTACCTAACTAAAACAAACTAATTTGTTTTATTTCACTTCTGCATAAAGAATATACATTAAATCACATCTGTAACTAAACTATTTGAACCATTGTAATATGTTACTTGCAATCAAGACTTTAGTTAGTTATATTAACTCGCCTAAATAAGGCTGTGCTTGAAATGTGTTTGCTAACTTTAGCATCGTTTGACGAATCTTCACAAAACTTTCTACAAAAAAGGTTAAGACAACGCAACTTCTTCCTGGAAAGTTTTGGGGTGATGAATCAAGCGGGGCCAAGAAAAATGGAAAGCCCCAAAACATGTTTTCCCCATGGAATGTTTCATTGGAAATTTAAAGTTAAAAATGTATGTATATATAGACACAGTAGTACTGTAGCTCCAGGAGCTCAAAAGATAAGATTTGAAGGGCTGCCTCAAATCAACAAAGTTGTTTGGCAGCCATTTTGGGGCTCGGAGACTGAGTCAAAACAAAATTTTAAAAAACATATCGGGGGCAAGGCAGGGATACCCTCATCCCCTTGTCCTGGTGGAGGGGATCCCAGAGGAACATCCCCAAGAGCCCCAAAACCTTTTTTGCCAGTTCCGTGGTAATATCTTTCAAATAAAAAGCCCAGCCCAGAAGCTCAGTGCATAGTTAGTTAAATAAAGCAGAGGGGGGCATGTAGTTGTCCCCCCTCCCCAAGCCATCCAATGGCCCTGGGATCCCATCCCCCGGGGCCTGCCAGAGAGTATAATTATTTGAGGAGGGGGTGTGGTTCCCCCCTGCCCAAGCCATAATATTGTCTTGGGGACCCCATCCCCTGGGGCCCTACTCATATTTGTTCGGAGTGGGGGGGGTGCGTCCCCTACCCAACCCATGTTATGATCCTAGGGACCCCATATTCAGGACCCAATGTAAAACAGTGCCCCAGGGACCCAATTTCGTGGAACCCCATCACCGGGGGCACTGTTGTTCTCTGCTCCCACCCTGCGGGAGCAAAACGAAACGCTGCTCTCAGCTGGATGGGAGCAAAAAAAAAAATGCAGCAGCTACCATCAGTACCTTGATGAGAAGGGAGGCTCATGGCACCCATGATCCCCAAGCATTGTGCATGTTGTGGGTGCCTCGGGTGGGACCAGGGCACCCGGTAAAAATACAAAATTAAACAATCACGTGCAGCACCGTACTGGTCTCCCCACGCTGCCATTTTTTAAAACAAAACATAGACTGTGGGTGCCCGAGTGGGACCGGATCTCCCAATTGTATAATAAAGAAAATGGCCTTGCTGCTTCACCATTCAAGTGGGAGGCTATTCATAATTGTTCACTGCTCCCTCCCTGAAGTGCCCTATAGACCCTGCATGGGCTTTTTTCTTAAAATTATGATTTTTCATGGTGCCCCAAGGAGAAGCAGAGGCCCCATCTACAGTTTTCAAAATATTTGTGGGGAGCTGCAAGGATCAAAACAGCCCCCCCAGGAAAGTAAAATAATAAAAAAACTGTAGGTGTCCTGGGTCGTTGAATGCATGATCCCACTAGAGGTTGCCATCGTTTTTAGAGCACTCCGAACTGGAGCTGTATGCTCTTCAGATGGAGTGTAAGAACCCCTTGTAGTTGGTCTTGTGGCCTGATAAGTGTTAAAGAAAGACTCAAACTTATATTTGTGGTTGTTTTAAATATGAATGCTTTATTTTGTGACAATAATTATAATGCATTGTGTTTCTATAAGGATTGCTTTCAAATCTGATTATTGATAAATTATTTGGTGATTTTTTGACAAAGCCAATAGGTCTGCTTTATACAGGTTGATTTACTGACCCCTTGCTAAAGCCAATAGGCCAGCCTAATATATTCTGGTGTTCTGTCTCTTTGACAAAGCCAGTAGTTCTTTACTTAAAATGTCATCTCCTTATATTGTTACTTTACAGATTAAAAAAACCTCACAAATTCACAGAAAAAAAACAAAGGTTAAAGTGATGTTATAGTTAGGTCTGGTAATAATATTTTACTTTACATTTAAAAAACCTCAGAAATTCACAAAAGAAACAAAAGTTAAAGTTACATTTTAGTTGGGGCATGGCCAAGCCGTCGACCAAGATGGCCGCACGGCGTTGAAGCTCCGGCGCCTGATGCCCTAACCTTGTTTGAAATGGCATGATTTGTCACTGCCACACGTTGTGAACGCCGCAGAAGTCCTCCGCAATGCAGCGATAGCCGTCCCGGAGTGGAGTGGACTCAGCGCAGGAACCTCTGTAGCCCCAAACCACGAGCGGTGCCGTCAGGAGGAGCAGAGTGGAGGCCCGGCCCGCCTCGGAGGCCCCATGGTGACAGGGTCCATTTGCGAGCCGGAGCAGCAGAGCTCCGCCGGGTCCCCTCGCTTCACCAAGACATCCTGCCAGGCGAAAGGATAAAGTCGACCCTGCATGGAGCAGTGACCTGCCTGGGAGGTGTTGACCGGCCTGGAGGATGGGTGAGTGTGGGGGGTGAGGCGCAGCAAATCAGGCCCAACTACCGCTTCTGCCATCGGGGGCTGTATCTGCTTGCTACAGGGGGCCGCTGCCGCTTTCTCCCCCCCCCACGCAACGTTGAGCATCAGTGGTGCTGCGCAGGCCCCTGGTGCTTCCGGGGCAGGCACTTAAGCTACGCAGCTACGAGCCCTTGGGCCTAATGCCGACGCCGCCATTGACGGCTGGAGCGGCTCTCTTAGACATACGAGGGGGTACCCCCTCCCCTTCCTTCTTCATGCAACAGGAACCTAGAGTGGGCGAGGCCGCTGAGGAAGGCTGACACCTACGCCCTCGCCGATCCGGGGAGACAGGCCTTACAGTTGGGGAGCACGTAGAAGGGAGCACCGTCCTACTCCTCAACAGGGCCGGTAACGTCCTTGACAACGGGGGCAGGGGCCTACAAGATATCGGGGCCCAGCTGGTGCTGCACCGGGAGAGCCCAGCTGAGGTCTGGTCTATCTGGATTCCGTGCCCCCCCCCCCACTTTGCTGGGATAACGGTGCGAGCCTTCATGGGCTCTCTTTGATGCCGTACCTTTGCAAATAGCCCGGAACATGTGCTCCCCCATGCAGGCATCTGGCATTGTGGTCCGGGCGGTTTCTGAAGCGAGATATGGCCTCGGGCCTCCAGAAGGGGCACCACTGATGGTTCTACACTACGAGCTAGGCACAGCCTGCCATTACCATTTCCCCATGCCGCGAAGATGGGTCGTGGGGACCCTAAACAACGCAAGATAACTTTTGACAAGCTGGGCACCTCTGAACAGCCCTACCATAGCCCGGAGAGGGGTGATGGGTTGGAGTGTGCTGAGCCACCACAATCCTTGGATGGTGCCGCTGCCATAATGGCAGAACTCCGGGCGGGGTTCCGCGGCATATATGCGAGGTTCGACACACTGACCTCCAGGCTGGACAGTATGGGAGAACGCCTAGATGGGCGCAGTACCAGGCTCGATGAGGCAGAAAAGAGAATCTCCGCCCAAGAAGATCAGACCAGGGACACGAAGCGTCGGCTGGAGCGGGTTGAGCGTTTGCCTAAAACAGTGGCAATTAAGAACGATGACCTAGAGGCCAGATTGCGCAGAAATAATATCCGCATTATGGGCCTGGCGGAATCCATGAACATCGGTCGTCCGGAACCTTTTATCGAGGCCATGCTGAGTGAGCTGTTTGGCTCCGATAAACTCTCTAGGAACTTCATGGTTGTGCGGACACACTGTTCCCTTTCCCCATGGCCTCCTCCCCGGGAGCCCCCCACGCTCCATCATAGCCCACCTGCTCGGCTACAGGGACCATGATACAATTCTTCATTTGGCCTGGGAGAACCCCCCTGTACAATACCAGGGCGTTATGCTTTCTTTTTACCCCGATCGTACTATCACGATCCAGGAGGCCCGACGCAAATTCTTCGAAGTGAAGCTCCAATTTCGTACAATGGGACTCAATTATGCCATGCTCTATCCAGCTAAATTAGGGGTGATGGTGGACGGTAAACCCCGCTTTTTTGAGAACACAACTGATACTCTGGCCTTCTGCAAACAACGTCAAAATGCAGTTCGTAGGAGCCCTGCGCGATCCTCCAGTCATTCCTCCCCAGACAGGCAATTGGCAGCAAGCGCAGAGCTCTTTACTGCGGAATGAGGGCTTGGCTTTCATGGTTGTTTATCAGCTACGCTGACTAAATAAGGCACCGAAATTTGAATAAGGAACTGTGGCGGTTTTTACTTTGAAGTTAAATAAGTTTCTATATCTCCAATCCGCAAATTTACCTAGTTTAATATATGGGCATCGGATGTCCGAGGCGTTGCCCGCCACCTCCGGACAATTCCGATCAAGGTTCTTATGGGGTTTTCTTTTTTCCCTTTCTTCGGGTTAATTGGGGAGGGAGAATGTTCACAGGGCCTCTGAGTCCAGGTGTGGGAGGTGGGTGGGTTTTGATGTTTTTGCTCAGGGTGTCGATTACTGTTTTATTGTATTGTTGCTCTTTGTTTTACCCCTTATGCATGTCCCTTCGTAGATCCCCTCCCTCAAATACTCACAATATGGCCAACGTACACTGGCGAGGCAGGCACAAATTCCCCTATCCATGGTCGTGGACCCCGCGGTAGATGTAAACCTCATCACCTGGAATGTACGGGGGCTCAATAATCCAAGGAAATGTAAATTGGTGCTGGCGTACCTCCGAAGACATAATGTCAAAATAGCATTCCCTCAAGAAACTCACCTCCCCTTACAGGGGACCCCCCCATTTGCATCCTCCTGGGGACCCCATAGATTCTTTGCAAGTTACAGTACCTATTCCCGAGGGGTATGTCTACTTATCCACCATTCCCTCCCATTTACACACAAGGAGACTATAGCCGACACACAGGGGAGATATTTGCTGGTGCTGGGAACATTGCTGGGTAGGACGGTGCTCTTCCTCAATATTTATGCGCTCAACATGGACGACCCTGGTTTCTTTGGGAACCTTCACGCCATGTTAAATTGGTATGACTATGACGCAATCTTTCTTGGGGGGGGACCTAAACCTTTGGCTTGATCCCAATCATGATTCCTCCAATCCACATGCTACCACCAAACCCCATGCTCTTCGAGTAATGCGGGACCTCATACATTCCTTGGACCTGCGCGATCTCTGGCGTACGCATCACCCTGAGACCCTGGATACACCTTCCACTCAGCGCCACATTCTACACAAACATGCATAGACTACTGGCTAGCAGATTCGCAGGGGTGTCAATGGACCAGGGGCATCGATACGTTGTCATGTACTCTGTCGGATCATGCGCCGGTGCTTCTTCATCTACACATTCCGCACTCTGCTGGTTGGGAGCGCAAATGGTCTTTTCCTGCTACAGCATTGCTGGATGAGGTGTTTTGGTTTGAACTGCAAGAGGCCATTACTGAATACTTTACCCTGAACACTGGTACGGTGGCCAAATACGCAACACTATGGAATGCCTTTAAGGCATATATCTGGGGCGTTAGTATATCTAAGCAAGCGGGAGTCTTGCGATCGATCCGCGGGAGTCTTGCCAGAGTCGAAAAAGAACTGGCTTTACTGGATGCACACATTACACGCTCAGAACAAACGTAGCACTCTCATTTTGGAATTTAATGAGCATGCCGATAGGGAGGCGTCCTTGTTGGGCAAGTTCTATGCAGCGCGCCGGTATGGTGAGGAGAAACACCCAGGTAGAACTCTGGCACGTTTGGTGCGGCCTCCTAGGGGAACCGGGCACATAGCGGTGATAAAACGTTTGAACGACTCCATAGCTACTGCCGATACAGAAATAATAGCGGAACTGGTCGCATACTATCGCTCCCTTTACACAACCACTCTCGCTAAGGATTTCTCACAGCACCTAGCTTACCTAGAGGAGGTCGCAATGGTATGGCTTACTGCGGGACAGGCAGAGTTTCTGGCTGAACCTTTTACTGTCGAGGAGGTCACGCTTGCGATAGATGCCTTGGCTGGTGCTAAGGCACCGGGTCTCGACGGATTATCAAGGATATTTTATGTCATTCAAGGAAAGTCTAGCGCCACAACTCCTCGAGGTCTATGCGGAGGCCCTGGAGGACGGCACACTTCCCCCCTCCATGAGGGAGGCGGTTATCTCCTTACTACTGAAACCGGCTAAGGAACCAACTAGTTGCTCCTCATACCGCCCCATTTCTCTGATAAACTTTGATAACAAAATCCTGGCCAAAATGTTATCCTCTACATTGTCGTTGTTAGTGGAACAAATCCTTTCCCCAGTACAGTCGGGCTTTATTCCGCATAGGTCCACTGCATTAAATTTACGAACCATTTTCTCTGTCATCAATCGAATAGAGCTGAGTACTCCTGCAGCGATAGCCCTTCTGGATGCGGAGAAGGCTTTCGATTCTTTAGAGTGGCCTTTTTTAACTGCTACACTCCGCAAATTGGGCATCCCGGGCAACTTCATTGCTTTGATCGCGTTGCTCTATTCATCACCAACTGCCCGGCTCCGGGTAAATGACTCCCTATCTTCTCCGATTCCGATTTCACACAGGACCCGGCAGGGTTGTCCTTTGTCCCCCTTGCTTTTTATAGTGGCCTTGGACCCTTTGGTTCGACACTTACAAGAAAAATATATGTTTTGCTGCTTGCAGTTTCCCTTGGGGCCTCTACAGATGTCCATATATGCGGACGACATCCTGCTTTTCATAAGACATCCCAACGCCAACTTACAACCTCTAATTGAGGAGATTAGCCTCTTCGGAGCCATGTCCGGGCTACGAATAAATTGGGGCAAATCGGTGATGTTCCCGATTACTGCCGCTGCTGCCGCGAATGAGGCGGAGCTCCCTTTGCGATGGGCAGGTGACACCACCAAGTATCTTGGCATACACCTGCACAGAGATAAGGAACAGGTTATACGCCTGAACTATGGGCCTGGGATTGAGCAACTTACCATGTAGGTTGAAAGATGGATCCAGTTACCTTTATCTATGGCCGGACGTATTGCCCTTATTAAAATGAATGTATCACCTCGGTTCCTATACCTATTCGTTAACATACCTATCCCACTCACAAACACCTTCTTTTCTCAACTACGGGGTTTACTTATTTGGTTGGTATGGGCGGGACGCAGACCGCGAATTGCTTGGGACACCTTGACACTCCCGTACAACCGGGGAGGGTTTGCAGTCCCGGACCTTCACCTCTATTTCTTAGTGGCTCAGGCTCAATTTGCCTATCACTGGTTCCACCCCAATGCCTGCATACCGTACGCGAAACCCGAACACGACCTGGCTGCTACCACGCTGTTGGAAGCCCTATTCCCACTGGGCTTACCACTTGATCTCCATGATATTCAACCCCTCTCGACTGCATGCTGGGCTTGGCGTAAATTCAACAAAATGTTGGGCAATGGCCCCCTGTATTCCCCAGCTATCCCACTGCACAACAACCCGTTTTTGCCACTAACGTCTGAGAAGCTGGTACAGCACACCCTTACCAAACTGGAATTATGTACCCTTGGCTCATTATTTCCAGACGGCCAGGCACTCACCATGTCGGACATATCCACACTCTCCGAACTGACATACATGGATACATTTATATCTGCAAGACTGCTTGGGGCACTTCACTCATCGGTTGCTTCCTTCACGTCCCCGCCTGAAGATTTTACATCACTCACACTGCTTATTACTGATAAGGAAGGAACACACTTGGTTACTAAGTTGTACCAGGCATGCATGGCACTCAGGCAGGTCTGTGAGAGGGGAATGAGGCGGCGCTGGGAGGAAAACCTTGGCTACCCACTGACTGACAAAGAATGGACTTACTGTCTTGATCAAGTACAGAAGGTGTCCCCTAATCATTGACATAAACTCCTTCATTTAAAATTTGTACACAGAGCATATATTACTCCACGTCAGTTGGCCAAATATGACCCCACTAAATCATTCAACTTTCCCAAATGTAGAGCACCAGATGCCGACTTTGCCCACATGACCTGGACGTGCCCCTAAATTAATACATACTGGGTAGAGGTATTCCAGACAATAGCCAATATGATTGCCATACCCCTTCTCCCCTCTCCGAAGTTAGCTCTATTAGGAATGGTCAGCAATATTAAACTGTGCCACCGTAGGTTTGTCGCCATAGCGTTGATGCTAGCAAAGAGGGAAATACCAATACACTGGGGCACCAATCATTACCCCACAAAAACAGCATGGATACGCAACATGTCATATTGCGATTTGCAGACCGACATATACGCCACTCTTCAACCCCCGACCTCACGACCTAAGGACATATGGCATGTCTATCGCTGTTACTTGCGACAGATTCAGTACTCCTCCCGACCCCATCTCCCGAACAACAACGGGCCTCTGATGGTTCCGCACCCAGCTCATTCCCAGTACCAGTTGATATTCTGACGCCATAGCGCCTTACACGGTCCCACCATTGTCGATTATGATGTATATTGACCTTGTATTAAACAGTCACTCACGGCTCTCACTATGGAAGACATGCATAACGCTCTCCCAGCACGGCAGACAGAACACAACACTACATACGCGCCTATGGAGACTCTCCCCCCTTCCCCACTCCCCCCCTCGTCACCCTTCCCCCCCTTAGTGAGTACTCATTATTCATTTGTTGTTCTTTATGTTTCTATATTGGATAATTGCTCCCGATCAATGTATACTTGTCAATATTTTTCTTTATTGGAAAAATTAATTAAAAAATAAATAAATTACATAATAGTTAGGTGATAATGCCAGTTAAAAATTAAAGTTTTAAACCTAAAAAAAGTATCTAAAACTCGTGCCTTCCCGATGCGCTGCTTGTAACCTCACATAATACATCATTCATAGCATGTCCTATGACATCATTGATAACATCACTGATAATATCTGAAATTCCATCATTGATGACGACACTGTGCATGGTGGGAGTGCGGGTTATAGGTACTTCAGTTAACTATAACTGGTGAATTTTTGTATTTTTATGCTTAAAACATTACATTTACCTGACATTATCATCTAAATATATAGTGACTTTAACCTTTGTTTTTATATATATAAATAAAATATGACCACCGTGGAGGTGACGTAGGCCCAGTGGATGGTGTTAATCTGAAACTCGTTGGCCGTGATTTATGTATTTTAATGCACATTTGGTTGTCCATATCTCCTTTTGTTGCTGGTGCCGCCGCAACCGCAGGATGAGTATGCTGCAGCGTGGAGTAGACAGATGTATGTGTATGTGTGTGTATGTATGTGTGTGCCTATACTTTAGATCGTCAATGTACCTGAAGATTTCTTATTTCAATCAATCCATCAATCAAACCAATCAGTCCTTATTTGATCATAGGCGAAAGTTATCATAAAAGATACAAATCAAGCATAGTTAAAAAGAATACAATAAATATCATTGGTAACAATAAAAATGACAATGTCACAATCGATATTAAAAATATTAAAAACCACTTCACATCATCCTCAATTATAAAATATAAGTGCAAACCCAGATTAAATGTCCATAAAGCAATAATTAAAAAATACTCCATTGAGACTCAACATT
This sequence comes from Calotriton arnoldi, assembly GCA_963921515.1. NCBI lineage: Eukaryota > Metazoa > Chordata > Amphibia > Caudata > Salamandridae > Calotriton > Calotriton arnoldi. The sequence goes on along the minus strand of CAWUFW010001003.1, from coordinate 174,520 downwards.
GGAGATGTGCAACAGACAATAATTTGCGCTTGCGAATAGCTGATTTTAGAAAGCAACTCCCATGAAAGCAGATTTTAGGATTCACATGTTGGCGGAGAAAATACATAGCAGGCCTATAGTAAGTAAAACCATATGATTTGAGAATGGGTTTTAAAAAGTATTTAGTTAAGGATTTGTCGTTTTTGCAAACAATGAAGAAATGGTCCAGGGGTTGAACTGAAAATTCATCACATGGGTACACGAGAATAGAGGCTTTGTCAAACTAGCATGGGGAAAACAAAGCATTGACCTGATTGGCCTTTACCAAAATTCAGGTATGAGGGACCTTTCTCTGGGGTTGGGAACCCAGGATAGATATGGTTCTATATGGGATGTTGTTTGAACCAAAACATAATCCAACAAGAAAGATTTCTTAATTTCTTGTTGCTCTTTAGATGCAGTCACATGTTTAGAAAATAATGATTTGGCTTTGGGAATATCCCCCTTGATTAAAGGATGTGGGGAGGAAAAAAAATTATTCCAGCCAATAGCATTTGCAACAGATTGTACATGTTTTATCCCAGGAATAGAGGTACCCTTCTCACACCTCAGGAAGTCTTGAAGGATTTCCTGTTTTAGGCCAGTATGTTTATTAGACCAGACAGATATCCAGAGGGTTATGGGTGCAACCTTGAGGAAATCGGATATATAGGTTTACCCCTTCCACATGCATGAAAAAATGTGGAGTTGAATGGGGAAGACCTAATAATCGCTGGCAGAATCTGTTCTCCTCCACCTGGACCTTTAGACCTCCGAGTAGCCCTAAATCCCAGCACCACACGTTAAAACTGGTAAGCATTTTTTTGAGTATACGTCCAGGGCTGGTTTGATAGGCTTATTCCCAACTTGTTGCACAAAATCAAATAAGGCCCTCACTGATTGATTGAAGGGCAGGCAACCATTTGTATTCAGGGGGCCCAGGAATTTTTGGAGTCAAACAAAAAGTAAAGATAAGGTAAATTGGCAACCTTTTCTATGTGCTTGCTGTGAATCCAAAAAGAGCTAATTTTAACAGCTCTCCGGCTATATACCATATATCTAGTTTTGGAGATGTTCAAATCTAAATCTAAATTATCCATGAAGGTGACAAAACTATGAATTAGTGCCCGCAAACCATTAGCAGTGCGTGTCATCAGGGCAGTGTCATCCGCATAAAGTAGAACCAGAACTAGGGTAGAGTTGGTCCTAGGAAGCTCCTTCCCAGCAATCTGTAAGGTAGTATTCAAGCAGTTGATATATAAAAGAAACAGGATAGAAGCAAGAACACAGCCTTGCCAAACACTGCATTGTAGATCAAAAGTACTTGAGCATTCTCCTTCCACCCTATAACATATGGAGTAATTAACCCCGCAATGTAGGGCCTGCAAAAAATTAATCAGCTCCTCAATGAGGCCCATCTCAAAGAGTATCTACCACAACTTTTTGCGTTTAACCCTGTCGAAGGCACTGCTGAGATCCATAAATGACAAAAGCAGTGCTCCCCTCTTGACAGTTGTGTATTTATTGGTGATGAGGTAAAGATTGAGACATTGCTCTACAGTGCCCCACCCCTCTCTAAAGCCATATTTTATGGGGGGAAACACTTGATTGCTGGCTGCCCAATTCTCAAATAATGTGTCCAATGATTTTAATTGTTGAATCTGAGAGAGATATGGGGCCACAACAACGAGGGTCTTGCCGACAACAGCCCTTTTTTATGAACTGGAACAATGACAGCAGAGTGCCAAGAATTCGGAAGACCACTTGTTACAGCTGAATTAACCACATTAGTGTTGACTGGGACCCAGATGACCAAGTTTTCTTTATAGATATTCACTGGGATCCTGTCTTGGCCAGTGGCCTTCCTAGATGGGCTTGCACAGATGGCCTTGTATACCTCCAACTGATCAAATCTCAGCCTGGGCAATGGCTGTATTAGTGGGCAGGGAGTAGATTGCTTTAAAATGCTCAATCCATTGCTAGTCCCCATCCCGTCTGTCAGGGTCTCGGATAATTTGGGATGATGAACAGTTTTCCAAAATCCCTGAGGATCTCTGGCATCAATGGCTGAAACTAAGCTGTTCCACAGTTCCTCTTTAACCACCCATTTCTTAGCCAGGATAGCTTTCTTATAGTTGGCAAAACAGTCTGCCAGGTCAACCCTGGCCCTATGGATAGCTTTAATGGCTGCACACAGCTGTCTATTTGCTTTTCTACATTCATCATTAAAGCAGGGGGGACCTGTGTTTTCTCTATTATGTGCATGGCAGGTTAAATGATTTTTGGTGCTGCTGTTCAGAGAGCTAAAAGCTAATATGACAGAGCTGTTAGAGGAATATAGTGACCAGAGAGACCCCATTAAGATTGAACATTTTGATTTTCTCACCAGGTTGCATAATTTAGGGTAATCAATACCTCACCACCTAATCCTTAGCCCATCATCATGTGTCGAAATATCTGTAGCTCCATAACATGTGGGTGGGTCCACAGGCAAGGGAAGATCAAGAAGGAGCTCCATGGGGTTGTGGTCACTATGTGCACTAGGGACCACCATAATAAAGTATATAAAGCCACACATCGGAGGAGTTCCAAATATACAGTCTATAAGAGTGCCACGTCCTGGCACTGTAAAAGTGGGATAATGTGTGTCGGATGGGCCCAATAGTTCCATGATGTTCACCATTCCTAGATCTAAAACATAGTTGTAGAGACTTGTGTCCCTAGCAGATTAATCAGGCTGGAATACTTGAAACAGCTGGACCACGGTGTTATTGAACCCCAATTTAGCAATGAAATCACCCCCAATAGTGATGTTAAAGCTGCTAGCCAGGGAAAGAGACCTACTGTGTGAGCACCTCCCAACAAAGAACAGATCCTCAAGATAGCAAGGACTGCCATGGTGGCCAACTGCATTATAAAAATTAACTAGCAAGAAGCTGAAATTGTTAGAGTGTACCAGCCAGAGAATCTGGATCCCAGCATGCTCTGCAGGCACCGGAAAGACCATAAAGTCATAAGTAGAGTGGATGAACATCATTAAACCCCCCACTAGCCCTACCCCTGTTTCCTTTAATAGTTGGAACATGAAAGCTCAAAAACCCATCCCATGTTATGTGCACCATGTTTCTTAAATAAAGTCAAATGTTTTACCATAATTGACCCAGTCCACATCACCCAGTTTAGCCAATAGTCCAGAAACATTCCAACAAATTAGACTTTGTGAATATCCGGCCTGGTAGCCTCCTCGATTTTTGGAGGGAGCGGTTTTACTAGTAGACTCTGGGGGAAGAGTTTGAGGGGAGTCTGAGTACCCTATTAGGATGGTGGGAACATTGTTTGGGGGAACATCGGGGAAACCATCAGACCTCTGGTGATTAGGAAGCCCTCCCATCCTAACCTGAATAGTCTGGCCAATGTCAGATGACAGGCACATATTCCTAGAGAAGGAGACGAGTCAGTCGAGCTCATTGAGGTCCGAGTGTGGTGGACACTGTTTTTTCAACCAAATACGACAGCCACCATGAATACTGAAGTCTAATGGGCAAAAAGACTGAGAAAGGGTATTGGCCATTGATTGGTGTCTGCAGAAAAAACCAAGGGGTAAAATGTGAATGCCACTGTCCAGAATTTGAAGCTAACGATGCTGAGTCAGGATGTTTCTAGGGATAACTGTATACCTAAAAGTTATGATAACACAGTCCCCTTGGATAAACTTTGTAGAGGAACCAATCCAGGAAACATGTCGTACCATCAGGATATTCTTGTGGTTCTGAGTGTTAAATCTAGAGTGGCTGGCAAGCCAGTGACACACCTTGTTTGGCTAGGGTCTTGCAATGAAGGTACACCTTCCAGGACCACAAAGTAAGGGCAACATGCAGGAGGACGGTTGATCACTGGTAATGAGTGTGCAAGGCAGGGCTCATGAACAGCGAAAAGGGAGGGTTCACAAGGCACAGGAATACTGAAAGCTCCTTCCACAGTCGCCGGAGCAGTAGGGGGAATAGGTGACCAGGGATTACATCCGGCTGACTGGGGAAAAGTGAGATAAGAAAAAAGTTACACGGATTGGGCCTAGAAAGAGATGGCGGGCTAGTTGCAATTGAAGTAGTGGCAAACTTCTGTTTGTGCTGGCATATAGTTAACATTTTTCCCACCTCTGCCTCCAGCTTGTCCAATTTCTCCCTTAGGGGAGCAAGATGGTCCTTAAGAGCAGTTATAAATTAATGGAAGGCAGGAGCCCAAGAAGTCATTGGAAACAACTAAAAGTTTGAGATCAGCAGTAACTGGGAGCGCCAAACAGATTTAGGGGGTCTTTGACAGCTCTAGAGGTTTACGCTTGTGCTTTGGCAGCCGGACAGCGTGCAAACAAAGATGGAGCTCATGAGTACTTATTAGGCCTAAAGGTGGAGGCACAGGAGGGACCCGGGCATTTCCCACACGTGTCTCACACTGCGATGAGTGAGGAGCGCTTTTGAAGCGTGATACGTCAGCCCCCTCCTCCTGGGCAACAGATGGTATGGCAAAGCCTGCTGGGGAAAGTAGTCCTACCCCAGCAGACCAGACAAGGCAGAGTCTCAGTTAGCGCGTCCTGCGCCGCAGTGAGTGAGGATAACTTTTGAAGCGCAATGCGTCAGCCCCCTTCTCCTGGGCAACAGATGGTATGGCAAAGCCTGCTGGGGGATGTAATCCCATCCCAGCAGGTTGGACAAGACAGAGTCTCAGTTAGCTCATTTTTGTTCCTGTACATTCTGCTTTAAAATACATTTTGATTCACCCTTGAGTGCTGCACCATTTTACATCTTTATTATTGCTTTGTTGGTATGTTACATGTAAAGAAAACTAAATATACATTTGTAAACATACATATAATATAACTTCCACCTTAAATCTAATACAGAATATCCCATTTTAGGTATCTGCATTTCGGATATATAAATGTGTTCATTCAACTGTGCTTGCATGCATTTTGTACAACCTTATATATATTCCATATTATAGTAATAGCTTCTCGTGTCATGGCTTCATCTAAATGTAATATAATAAATATTCCTAAACAGTTCCCTTATGAGCGATGACATACGGGATAAAGTACCCCCTATATACTAAAAGTTACTGAGGAGTAACATGACCATATAAAAGACTTCCTTTATAAGGTTATGGAACTCGAAGTGACTTGCAATATCCTTATATCCAATATCCATGTATGGCAGGGGGACTTTATTCCTTATGATCATCACCTTTCCCACAAACCACCTAAATCCTGTATGCATAGCTCATTCATATGATAGAGAGAGCATGTTTGCAACATGAAGTATTAATATAGAATCTCTGCAGCAAAATAAACACATCAAAAAAGTTGTTAGATATTTGTTGCAAAAGATAGAATCAGTTTAATACAAGGCAGTTTTAAAAAAAAGCCAAGTAGCTCGAAATGTGTAGCAATATGCAGAAAAATTCAAACTTTTCTATAATTACCTAAGTGGTGCAACAAATAAACATATTATCAGAAATAGCTCCTTTCTGCTTGCCACTATACAGCTAGATACACACAGAGCAGAAAAAAACCCGCAATGTTTTGTTTTGTTCCTTAAGCAGTTGCTTTCATTAGGATCTGTGACCTGACCTGCCTTTTCCATTGGCTGTTTGCTCTGACGGCAGGCATTGTGACCTCAGAACTCAACTGTAATAAGTTATTACAGTTGGTTTCTGACGTAATTTCTTTTTATATTGGGTGACTGTACATCACAAGCTGCCTATTATTAAACAAATAGAGACAGGTTTTTATACAGGGATTGCAGAATCTCATGTATGATAGATAATCTTGATAAACCATCTCACAGATAACATGAGCTAAGGCATGCTACATGGTTTAGTGGCTGACAATTTTACCTTGAGCTTAACCCCTTCCCTGCTCATGACGAGCTCAGCTCGTCATGCTGCGCGGGCGGGCTGTGCGCATGACGAGCTGAGCTCGTCACGACCACGCCCGCGATTGGAATGTCCAGCACCTGGCTGGAATTCCGCTCGCAGCGAAGGCGTTAAGTTTACTGAGTGATATGGGCTTGAGGTGCAAACAAGAGAATCCCTTCATCCAACATGGCTATTGTATCTTGACATTTATGTGGCAGCCATCATACAGGATGTGATTCAGACTGTAATGTCATTTGATGGATGCAAGAGCAAGCAAAAGCTTCACCACTATATATTTTATTATGAGATAACGGTTTTGCAAAAGCTAACTAGTGTGCAGCTCCCACAGCTCCCCCTATGGAGCTGGGACATTGCAGGCAGGAGGTGCTGCAGTGCCTGAATCAGACTACTTTGGGCCTGATTACGTGTTAAGGTGTTATCTATCGCCCCTGATAAATAATGATACCACAAGGTACGTTATTTATTGAGCGCAATACATAACACTTATTATGAGTTCATGGGGAATACCATGTGGATTTTAATGCATAACGCACCAAAATCTGCATAATACGGTAAATACAATATGTTTCCCATGTTAAATTTCAGCAGGTTGGACCTGCCAAAATTTGATGAGTGTTGAGTTATTTAACGCATCTGATAATTATCAGGTGCCACATGTATCATAAAAGCATTTTGCGATTACCAAATAGCGATTTTTACCAAATCGCTTTTTGGTAATCACAAAATGTTATGTATATAAGGGTTTGACAAAGATTTTGTGGTTCCTTAATATTACCTAATAGCGATTCAATAAATAGGTCATTGCTATTAGGTAATACTACTCCATTCATTTCTATGGGCCTAAAGGCCCATAGGTGTGAATGGTTTTGCATTAACTAATTTGCGATTACCTTTTTGGGAATCGCAAATTAGGTAATTCAAAGCCAAGGGTGCCCGGGGGCCTAATGCCCCCCTGGAGCACCCCAATAAAAATGTATTGTGCACATGTAAAGCACACACATGCCCTAGGGGATGATCTATTCGCCAAGGGTCGAATAAAGCTAGATTGCTAATTGCTTTAACTAGAAAATGTGAAGCCCTTGGTTTATTTGGCTGTTTGTTACTGTGAGAAGAAACTAGCCTGACGTCCTGTATAATGTTGAAGTCCCCTCGGATTACTAGTAGCCCATTCATTGGGAGCAGAATATTGTAGACTTCATTAAAGGGGGTTAGATCATCCTCAATTGGGCCATAGAAACTAACCAGGTGAATGAGTTGATTTTGAGTCCTCAAGCTTTCCAATATCCACCGGGCCTTTGGATCTCTAACCACTTGCTGCACTTCACCTGGGAAATCCTGTGAAATCAAAATTGTCACCCCCCTGAATGCTGTGCTGACTGATGCGTAGAATGTGTGTGAAATAAAGCTTGGTGTCTTGAGTAGTTTGACCAATTCCTTGTGGTGAGTTTCTTGGAAAAGCATAATCTGTGCTTTGGAAATCTTAAGCAACTCCACTATAGCTCAAATAGTGCTACCATTGGCTTTGCAAGATACTGTCCTAAGAGACCTGAAATTCATAGAAGGGAAGTTTCTGAAAACTTAAACAGCCACCTCCCAGCCATCCCAATGCCCTCCCAATGCCATGTTCTAAAGATACCCCACTGGATTCATCCATCCTTGGTAAAAAAAATCCTAAATGGCTTCCACCCTAGCCACTCATGACCCCTGACAGCAACATCAAATTGTAACCATATATTAATCAAGAAAATAAAAAAGACCCGTACCTCTCTACCTACATTTTTCTGACCTACAGTGACCCGACACCAGCACCACACACCTACTGACCCTGGGCCCAACCCATCCTGGGCTCTCTCAAAAGCAGTTGCCCACCCACCCTTGCAGGCCCACTCTGAATGAAGGATATCTAAGGGCTGCCCAGTCTATAACAAAGCAACATGAGCTTGAGCCAAAAAAAGGAACAAGTTATAGCACATACATTGAGAACCATGCAATAACAAGCACAAACATTATATAAAACAATGCATCCTCTCGCCCCGCCCCCTCACCTCAGACTTCCAGTTTAAATGCAGAAAGTCTTAAGCCAATTGTACTGAGTGACATATTTGTGATTGTCCCTTATTAAGGACTTTTAACTTAGACTGTTGAACAATGACTGTAGACAACCCTTGGCCCTTGAATTCGTCACTCAGCCCTATAAAGTCCCTACGCCACTGTGCAGCCAAAATTGACATATCTGAAAAGATTCTAAAGGAGTAATTATATGGGGTGGAATTCGCTTTGTTCGTGATGGCTTGGGACAGGATCCACTCTTTGACATGAAAATCGCCAAAGTTCACCAAAATGATGCGTGGGTATTTAGCATTGGAGGGTTGAACTGCTGGGACATGGTGCGCTCGGTCAAATGTAGGATCCATGTCCTTCGTTTCCATTTCGGGGCACACATGCTTGTTAATGAGGTCCTAGATTTACTTGGTGACTGGCTGGACATTTTCGCGCCCTTCCTTTTTAATTCCAGCAAATCGCAGATTAGAATGGCAAGATCTATTTTCGGCATCATCGAGTTTCAGTGGAAGTTTCCCCAGTTCTAACTGCATCTTAGAAGTTGTGGTGTCTTGTTTGTACCTAAAATCCTCCAAATCTGAAACTCTTTGCTCTAATTGAGACACTCGAGAGGTAAGCTACTGGAAGTTGGCATTGATTTGACCCAATTGCTCATTTGCCTTTTTGTGGGCTTCCTCCTGTGAAACCTTCATCTCCTTAAATTCACCTAGGATTCGATGTAGTAGCTTCTCGATCAGAGGTGTCTGGGGTAAAAGTGATAACAGAAGTTAAGATTGTAATGCCACTTGGGACTAGACCTGAGTCTGTAAGAGTAAGATAGGGGGATGTTGGCCCAATTTCCGTTAGTCTCTAAGAGATTACTGGACGTCTTTTGAGGAGCTGCAGTGTGTGAGGAACTGGGCAGGGCTGTCGAGATTTGTTGCTGACTCTACAAGTCTTTGCTCATATTACACATCTTGCTGCATTCAGATGCCGCATCTAAAGTATCCTTTTCCTGTTGCTGTCCCTTGGGGAAGGCAGTCGAGAACATGGGGTATGCTGGTAGCACCTTTAATGATGCTGGATTGCTAGGTGAGGTTAGACAGAGGGCATTTTCCAAAATGGTAAACACTGTTGGATTGTTTTGTAGGGCTTGTGCCTGTCTGCCACTTCCAAGAATGGTTAGATCAGGGGCAGCTCCAGTGCATTGGAACAACACAAGTCTGATTCACTAGGTCTTACCCCAGTGGCTGTCTGATATTTCAATGTTGCCAACCCCTGAAGATTCATCTCCTGAGGCAGATGACCTGGGGAATTGATCTGCTGCTTCTCTTCAAGAGTGCTAGCTCCCTGCATTGAGATGCTGTATGGTTGCAACCTTTACTATTGCCCCACGCAGCTTTGCCAGGTGCTCATGTTCAAGCTGAGGTGTCCCGTGAGAGTTGCTTCATTGGATGTTGAGAGAAGAACAGTACCTGTTACTAGAAAATTCTGGCTCAAAAGTAGTAGGGGGAATGCCGGAGGTTCATGAGGGGGCCACAAGCCTCATCCATAGCTACACGGACCATCTCCGCAACACTGCACAAGTTCCTTCCACCTGGGGAGGGGCCTAATGCGCCCACCCAGGCTGCTCCAACCTGCACCATTGTCCGATTTGTTAATTGACTGAACGTGGCTGGAGATTCTGTCTTGGGAGATCTAAAATATCTGTGAGGCTACAAAAATGTCCGTACTTTGCTGTATCTCCCTTGTATGGAAATAATCATGCTCTTTTACGCCCTCGTACACTCCCGTGCTCCACATCTCACACTCTCTACTAAAAAACGTTTTACTCACCTCTCTCCCACGCGTGCATTGCGATAAAGAATGAGGTTCCCCTCTTGTCTCCCCCATTCAGTTGCCTAGATGGGCCACTTTGTATATGATCCTATGCAAGAGTGAATAGCAACAAAAGAAACCCGCCCCCCAGTGTATATGCCACTGTACTTATGGAGCTTGAGGGTCTTACCCGAGTGCAGTAACTGCCGCTACTGAGCCGTTCAGTCCATTCCATTCAGCAATGATTGCTTGCTTGAGGGTCGAGAAGACGTGTGAGGGTGAAGAGAGTGAGGGGGGAGTAAGGTGAGGGCTGGGTGCCCTGCGGTCTCCAGATATCTCTTGGGCGGTGCACAATTACCAGGTGGCTCCAGCCGCCATGGAGGAAAGACTTCATTGCAAAGTCCACTGGGTTCAACCCCCCACTAAAATCTATAGGGGATGACAGACCTTTGAGCGAAATAACAGGATAGTAGGCACAGATCCCTTCCTTGCTAAAGTGGCCGAAATCCAGCACAGTAGAGGGGGAGACGTGTTGCGATGCGTCAAGCACCCGCCATGATAGAGTGCTCTTGGACCTCTCTGAAGCAGCCTCAGTCATGGAGCATGACAGGTGCTCTATGTGAATTTGTAGTCATTCTATTCAACGAAATTCTGAATTGCTGTTAGATGCCTAGTTCTTTCTTGGAGGTAGTACTTATCAGCTTCCTAAAGAAGGATAAACCACGGGAGAAGCCTGCCTCCTATCGTTCTATCAGTCTACTGAATAGTGATTGCAAGCTTTTCACAAATATCATAGCTTGTAGGATAAATCCTTTAGCACAAACAGTGGTCCACAGGGATCAAAGTGGATTCTTACCTGCAAGATCAATCTCATCATAGACCAATTTCCACTGCAGGCAATAGTTTATCTTTGAAGCAATAAGATCAAGGCAGTCATTAGCAGGCTTCACGCCGAAAATGCCTTTGATTTTTTGTAATGGGAAGTTCTGTTTGCCATCATGCTTTGTTTTGGCTTCCCCTCAAAATTAGTTTGTTTATTTAAAAACTATATTGTAAGGCAGAGGCAAAAGTGGATACCAATTTGCAAATTGTGGGATCCATCCCCATTAGAAGAGGTACAGGGCAGGGGCCCTATGTCCCTAGTTCTATTTGCTTTTTGTATTGTGCTCTTGGCAGCCCTGTGAGGATATTGTGACAGTCTACTGTTTGACTACAATATTATTGCAGCACAATATTTATTTCCACAGTATTCTGACCTACAACCTACCTCTTGTGAAAGCAACTCTTTAAATTGTCTGCCTGTCCCCAAATCACCTGACTGCTCTTGCTTTGGTGTCTTATTCTTTGCCCCCTGCCCCATCCATCTGTGAATGACCTCACTTGCCTTGCTGCATCATCTAGCAGATTACCTACTATGGATAGCAGTCCTGACGAGACCTGGAAAAATGTTTCAAAATAATTGAGAAAATGCAGGTAATCTGCAAACATTGTTATGCAATTTTGGCCCCCTAATCCCAACCGTGAACTGGTAAACGAGTGCAGGGACCCTATTTGTCCTTTTGTAAATGTTCAGTCCATGTAACCACAGTTAGAGTGCCTTCAGTTTTTTATGTTTGTCAAACCCTGTCTATAAATGCCCACACCGGGATCAGTAGGTAGTTTTATTTACGGGAAAGCACAACTCCTGGCATTTTCATTTTTTTTAAATAAGATTTCTTGGCCTGGCATGGTCCCTCTGGGACCCCCCCGCAAGAGGGCTGGGGGTGAGGGTATTCATACCCTTCCCCCTTATCTTATTGTTTAGCTGTATTTCTGGGACTTGGCTCTAACTGAGTCCCAGGATGGCTGCCAACACTACCTGGTTTGAAGTGTTGGCAGCCAATCAGATTTGAGCACAGAGCCTATCGGATCCTCGGAGGATCCGCCTCCCCATATATTAGACTTGGACAGAGTTCCTCCATGCAGAACTCTGCGAAGTGACAAAAAAATCCAGCCGTACTCCGCAGAGTTCCGCAAGAGGAGAAGTGAGGTAAGTCGAGCTGATCGATATGATTTTTAGCACCCAGTGTTTGTCACACTCTGTCAAATCAGCACGAACTGCAGCATGTGCAGGGCAAAAGGGTGCAACTTCTTTCTGCTGCTCGAGTATATGTTCTACTCGAGCAGAAGCTTCCTCAACGTGAGCAGCAGGTTTATAAATGCAAGTGGCAGTGACCTGCTTCGACTGCCCGCATTGAGAAATCTCGCCGGGAGGTGGTCTAGTGTTGGATTTTCCTCACTCACACTCACCAACTTAACATTGGTGAGCCACGAGGGAGGAAGAACACCAGTCCACGCCACTCCGCTGAGTTTTTCGGAACCACACGCTTTACGCGGAGTGGGAAAAACTCCGCAAACTCCACAGGAGCACAGTTTAGCACCCAGGCCTACAATATATACAAATTTGGATTTTGGTTAATAACTCCAAAACTACTGAACGGGTTTACCCCAAATCACAAAAAGGGCACTTCCCTGGACCAACATTAACTTCCTGCCAAATATGGTGTAATTCCGTTCGGCAGTTCAGGCTGTAGCCGTGTCTAAAGTTCCTATCGGAATTAACATGGGAAAACACGTTTTGGGACCCCCTTTTTATCAGCCCCTGCTTGACAGATCACCCCGAAACTTTCAAGACAGAAACTGAAGTGAGCATCATGCTAGTTGTAAATATTTTGCAAGGATTCGTTAAGTGACGCCAAAGTTATTGCCAAATAAAAAAATGCTCTTCCTAATGAAACTACATTTTTAACTATAAGTACCTACTGGTGACCGCCAGTAGGTAATACACACACACGCAGACACACACACAGACACAGACACACACACACACACACATGCACACACACACACACACACACATATATATATATATATATATATATATATATATATATATATATATATATATATATATATATATATATATATATATATATCTCCATTGGGCGTTCCTTCTCCTGGACACCCGTTCCTACAGCGGCACACGTCCAACAATCACCAATGAAACTCCGACTTCCAGGTCAGTTTCTACAAAAGTTAATTATTTATTAAGGTTCAAACATTAGGTGATAAAAGCGGTCCTTTGCTGTACAATTACGGACCAACGCGTTTCGGCGAGTTGCCTTCTACTATATATATATATTCACTGAAAAAACCATAGGTTACAGGCACGTTATAGTTAGGAATTAGCATTTAAAAAACCTTAGAAATTCACTGAAAAAACCATAGGTTTCAGGGACGTTATAATTAGTTGGCCATTTCATTTGTACAAAACCAGAGAAATTCTGCCGTTATAGTTAGTTCAGCTAACTATAACTTGCGCCCCCGCAATGCACTGCTGATGAAGTCACATATTACATCATTCATGACATGGTCAGTGACATCACTGATGACATCACCGATGACATCTCAAATTATATCACTGATGACATCACTGATGACATCATCCAGTGACTGTGTGTTTCTGTAAAGTTTAAATATGTTTAATATATATACACCAAGGTGTATTGAAGAATGAGTGGGTGTATGAGTGTCTGGATGGAGGATTTAGTAGGTGCGTGACTGACTGTATAAGTGAGTGATTAAACGTATCTTACTGAATGCATGGGTTAGTGACTAAACTGTGTCAATGTCTGTATCAGTCTGTCTGTTGGTGTGTAAGCGGCTGCATGGGTTGGTCAGTAGCTAAATGAGTGTCTATATGGGTTATTGATTGGTTGCCTGAGTATTTGTATGGGTGCCTGAGTGTGTGTGTGAGTGGGTGGGAGGTGTGTGACTCTGTGCATAGATGTGTGAGTGGTTAATTCACTGGGTGTATGGGTTCAAGAGTGCATGTGGAAACAGCTGTATGGGTGGGTGAGTGTGTGTATGGGTGTGTTGGTGAGTGAATGGGTGTCTCAGTGGTACATGTCCAAGTAACTACATATGTAAAAGGCAGTCTATGTGAGAGTTGGAGTATATAAATGACTATACGTGAGAGTCAGTGATTGTGAGAGTGGCTGTATGGATGAGTGTGTACTTGTATCAGTGATTGTATAAGAGAGTAAGTATGCGTTAGTATCTGTATGAATAAGTGATGTGGTGTGTGTATAACTGTATAGGTGAGTAAATGGAAGTGTGATTGATTCTTTGCATGACTGACTAGGTGTGTGAGTAACTCCATGGATGAGTGGTGGTGTGTGAGTGTCTGTGTAGGTGTATGAGTGCATGCCCCCTTTCTTCACCACACTGCAATCGCACCCCCTGGCGCTTTGTAAGTTGGGGTATTAAGTCTCCTTCAATCCTGAGGGTCCTTGGGGGCCAACTAGCCCACCAGGTACCTCCAGTAACCGCCACAGAGCTGCGTTGCAGAGTGGTGTAAAAATGGGCGTGGCCTCAGACCACCTCTCTGCAACGCAGCTCAGTGGCGCAAACTGGAGGTACCTGGTGGGCTAGTTGGCCCCCAGGGACCCTCAGTATTCAAGAGGAATTAATTCCCCAACTAACAACGTGCCAGGGGGCGCGTTTGCAGTGTGGTGAAGAAAGGGGGCATGGCCTCCGGCTAGATGCCAGCTTTTTTTTAATATATTTTTTTACAAGGGGGGCTGTGTGGCCCCCCTACTTTTACATTTTTGGGGCCCTGGGGACCCCATCCCTCAGGGCCTGATCCCTTTTTATTCAATTTAAAAAAAAAAAAAAAAAAAAATCGGGACGGGCCGTGTGGCCCCCCTCCCGAGGCCAATTTTGCCCCGGGGACCCCATCCCCCAGGGCATGGCCAGTTGTTTTTTTTAATTTATTTTTTAAATTCTTTGGAGGGGTGCCGCGTGGCCCCCCTGTAGTAGTTACCCTCAGTAAGGCCTACCAGTGCTTAGGGGTTCTCCCTTCTCTGCACAGAGTCCTCAGACACTTAGGAAGAAGTTGGCAATAGAAACTGGAATAGAAAAGACAGAGTTTATTAAACCTCATGAGGTGGAGCTAACATTCGCACATCACCCTTCAGTAATGCATGAAGTAGCACACTGAATGGAAGGACCTGAAACAGGTTTACCTTCTGTCAACACTTTCAACCCCTATTTGTAGCAACTGGGCACAAACAAACTTGTAGGAGATATCTTAGAAAGTGGCTATTCTCTGATTCAGCCTAACACAAGCACATTGAGTTAACTTTAAACCAATTCCTTCAGCAATTGTACTAGATTAACATGAGGGCGCATGAATGCAAACTAAAATCCATTTCCTCCTTATCTCAGCCCTTGCACAGTATTCTTTAAACTAAAACCATTATTTTTATATACATGGCAGATCAATGCTCAACTGAGGGCTGCTTTTCCTTCGTTTCATATGACTGCGCAAAACGTGTGTTTGCCAAAAATAGGAAGCAAAGCTTCTCTTCCTCTCTTTGCGCTGTCATCTCAAGTGTCCAAGCAAACCTTACCCTTCACCCTGCTAAGTTGCTAAATGCAGAACTCCGACCTTTGACCCGTTCAGCAGCTGTTCATTTTTTTGTGCAAGGCTTTCTATGCGGTTTTTGTAATTCAAAGCAACTCTGGAGAATCACAGCTGAAAGGCAGTCCTGTCCGGTCCGTGTGCCAGCAATTTAAAGGTAGGATAATAACGTCTGCTGGTTTCTGTATACTTATTTTCATTTGTGTACAGTATGTGGTGTGCAGTCTAGTAATACAGAGGTCAGCTGTTTGTTCTATATTTGCATGTGTACCAGCTCTAGCTTGAGATCAGTTTGAAACCTGCCCTGAGTGGTAGAACTGCTTTTAAAATAGTGACTTTTGTTCAATTTCGACTTTGGTGGTAGGGGCACTTAAAAATGAATATCCTACAATATTTTTGCATAATAGGAACCCCCAGAGTGTTCTCTAGATATCCCAGGAATGGGAAATCAGAAATGTATAAGGTATACCCTAAAAAAATAGGTTTTTATATGCCTAGATAAAGTGAAATTTCACATTGCACTCCCCACATCATGGTAAAGTGCTACTCAAATCCAACTTTGATGCTAGGAGCTATATATTATTCACAATATGATTATCAGACATTGCAAAAGATCAAAAACAATTTTATGGCAATTATTTTTAAGATATTACAAAAAGGGTATGCTGTTCCCCAGGGCGGACAACGTCATGAGAGGGGCATTTGCGGCTCGACGCGCGGGAGGTTTATCGGCGCACGTCCAGCGTGGACAGGACACCACGATATTGGTGTCTGGAGCCAATAATACCGAATGGAGTGAGTTTTACCCTCCAGCTAGGTTACCACTATGATTGGCGGGACCTTGCGCTCGCACCCATGAAGTGTGGTAGGTAGGAGTTTTCCGTCCCATCACCACGTGTAGATAGCATTAATAATAGGTCCTGATGAAATGCAATGGATCAGTAGTGACCAAAATGCATGAAACATGTCGACCACACTGTGAGAGATGAGCTAGCTTCACTGGACCATAGAGCCAGAAAGCGGCCACTCTGTTTTTTAATAAGGTGGATAACCACCTTAACAATAAATTTTCTTTTGGATTATCCAACCTTTTTTAAATCACCCACCCACACCACATCTACACTATATATTTTTCTAGGGCCCTCACACCCATGCACCATACGGCTGGAACAAAAGATCTCCGCGAAAGAGCCCCTTTACGGGTGCCCGTTGGGTATTGCAGCGCCGACCCGACGAGGAGCAAGTCCAGATGATGAAGCATGACACCTAGCTTGCTGGGTGTGTGAGGACTTTAGTTCCGACAAGGGGAATTCCCCTCTCATGACGTTGTCCGCCCTGGGGAACAGCATACCCTTTTTGTAATATTGTGACTGGGCATGTATGCTGGACCCCGCTAACAAGCCCTACAGTCCCCCTTCTTTGTTAGAGAGAATTATTTTTAAGAAACATTTTTTCCCTTCATAGAATCAAAATTCTCCTCCTTTATATTTTTTTTTTAAACTAATGATCACAAACCCTTTTGATTGTTCCATATATGAAAAGCAAGCCTCATTCCTTTCCTATCACCTTTAAATGTATTCATTTATACTACAAAGCACAGAAGCCTTACTAAAACTGAAAAAGTCTGCGCCACTTTTAAAGGACAGTTATTATTTAACATCAGAACCACAGATGTACTTATGTAAAAAGGCATTAAGAAAGGAAATCCCTTTTAATCTTTTCTCTGTTATCCAAAATAATAAAACTGTCTTTTCTGACTTATAAAATCAGCAGTGTGCAATGCACGTTTTATACCGTGTTTGCAGTAACTGAAAATCTAGTCGACTCGGCCTCATGGCTTGGGACCAAAAATAGCCATGTGTTGTTGACACAGCTGTGTTCTGACCAGCAGGCGTCAACATCTCACGCTTTTCAAGCCAGCACAAATCTATCGTTCTGTAATGTGGTGTTTATTTCAGCAACAACCGATTCACTCAGATGATGTTTTTCAATATTAATATATAAGGATAATACTGTAACATTTTGCATTTGAGTCCTAATTGTGTGAAAGCACACAAATTCGTTTTTTCCTACCTTTCTATGAGGCCTATTTTATTTCTACTGAGTGTAAATTCTGATTTATCTGTACCAGTGTGGCAATTTGCACATATCTATAATTTCTTACTTTATCAATTTTAATGGTAGCGTGCAGCTATTTAGCATATGTTTCATTATTCATTCCCTGAATTTGAAAAAAAATGTAGTTTTTTTTTAAATGACATTTGCATAACAGAATGACAACAAAAACCAATTTTAGCTCATTCCAGACATTTTCAGAAGGGGGTCATACACTCATAACACACAACACAGCGCGCTTAAGGTTAGCCATTCTTACACAAAGAGAGCAATCGCTATTTACTCACACAAGTATCACCAATGTCAAACCACAAACCACATAGACATTTAAACACACATTTAACCCACAAATCAACACTTAGGACAGAAAAAGACAGCTTACAAACTGTACGCAAAACCAAACTATTTGTAAATACTAATTGTAAGTCATATTTACAAGAAGAGCTTTCAAAAGTAGCCCAAAAAACTGTTCTATGTTCAAGAAGCCAAAATACACCAAATTCGCCAGTTTTGGCTGGTAGAACACTCAAAAAGCGCTCTGCATATCACCACTTATGAATGTTACTAAGTGCATAGATCAGGATCCGTTTTATGTACATTTTTAGTTCCATGGGGTACTTAGTCACCAAGAAAGAAATATCTTTTTACTATACCTAACCCTATTTAGGTATCCCCTCTGAGGGAGTCAGCTGAGTACTTACTCAATCCATATTGGTACCTCCAAAACAGCAACACTTTCTGCGAAGTGTGCTAGAAACAGGCATGCCAAAAATAGTGCAGAATATGCAGTATTATAATCAAAGTAGCGCTTAAGGTACTCTTCAGTACGTTGCGCTGTTCAAACAAATTCAAATAGAGAAAAATCTCCTCATTACCTGCCTATATGTATTGCAATGCATATATAACTACAAAACAGATTCCAAAATTGGCCAATCATACAAACAAAGCCACAGTAAGTGTTACTAAAACTACCTTACCAATCAAAGGCATCAAACCAACAGCAAGTGCCGCAAAATGGCTCTTACCAATCAAATGGTGTCCAGGTTCCAACTGCCAAGTTCTCAAATCGACCAAATGGTCACTGCACGGCGAATCAACAAAAGAGATCTCAGTCAAGGACCGGCGCCGCCGGGATGGTCAGATCAGAAAGAAAGGAAAAACGCCATGGGTGCCAAGACTCAGGTCTCCTCAGGCAGCGATCGCGTCCAAGAGCGAGATTCCAATCCTTCGTCGCGACCAGTCCTTCGGGCATCCGAGTCACTGATGAGCCCCACGTTGGGCGCCAATTTGTAGTAGTTACCCTCAGTAAGGCCTACCAGTGCTTAGGGGTTCTCCCTTCTCTGCACAGAGTCCTCAGACACTTAGGAAGAAGTTGGCAATAGAAACTGGAATAGAAAAGACAGAGTTTATTAAACCTCATGAGGTGGAGCTAACATTCGCACATCACCCTTCAGTAATGCATGAAGTAGCACACTGAATGGAAGGACCCTGGTCCTTTTATACCCACACAGGGGCTCAAATGAAGGCGGTACAAACACAAATGCTGGTTTTAGGTACATATAAGGTCATACAGAGAATGCACAGTCGACAAGTGGGTGGAGCTAACAGTTTCTACTTTTAGTAGACACATCCTGACATTTATAAACTCGGCACAGCTGCAAGCTCAACTGAGCATGTGCAAAGCAAGAGGAACTAAATATAACTTGTCTCTAGGCAGAATTCAAGAGCAGTTAACAGGAAGGTAGGACAGAGCACATGGCGAGCACATGGCAGCACATGGCAACCAAAATGGCTGACAGAAATACAAAATGGATTCCACAAAGCGGACAATTTAGCCTCTAAATACAGGCTGTCTTCAGCCAATGCTTAACTTAAATGCTGCCAAATTACAACACCCCTCCTCAGGCCAATTTTGCCCTGGGGACCCCATCCCCCGGTGCATGGCCAGTTGTTTTTTTTAAATTTGTTTTTTAAATTCTTTGGAGAGGGGGGCCACGCCAATTATGGCCCCGGGGACCCCATCCCCCAGGGCCGGCCTTTCCTTTTTTTTTTTCTTTTTTCACAGGGGAGGGGGGCCGCGTGGCCCCCCTCCTGGGCCACTTCTGGCCCCGGGGACCCCATCCCCCGGGGCCTGGCTGCTCCGTTGGGGACCGTGGGGGGAGCCCCAATGCCCCCACAGTCCCGCCAGCTCCCCGCCTCCTGCGGGAGCCGGCATTGCTTTTCCACAAGGGGAGCTGTGGAAAAGCAATCCTGCTTTGGTTCATTGAAGCGAGAGCAGGTTTTCCTGCTCTCGCTTCAATGAAGCAAAGCAGTTTGCTATGACAGGGCGGGAGCCGCACGGCTCCCGCCCTGCCATAGCAAACAGCAGTGTCCCGGGGGTGGGCACCCCGGGACACTGCAGGAGCTGGCCCTGGGGGGTGGCGGTCCCCAGGGCCATCAAGGGCTCCTGGAGGGGGGCCGTGCGGCCCCCCTCCCATCATAGGCACAGCCCCGGGGAGGTGGTGGTCCCCGGGGCTTGGGGGGGCCCGCGGGGCCCCCAGCAAATAATTCAAGAAAGCCCCGGGAGGTGGCAATCCCCGGGTCTTGGGGGGGTCCATGTGGCCCCCCACACAATTTTTTTTTAGGTACAAGCCCCGGGGAGGTGGTGGTCCCCGGGGCAGCGGTGCTCCGTGTGCCCCCGCGCATATTTAAGAAAAGCCCTGGGGGGTTGGTGGTCCCCGGGGCTTGGGGGCCCCGCTATTTTTTTGTGGCATTGCCCCCGGGACCTGTCCCACCCAGGGGCCTCATTAAAATGAAGCTCGGGAGCCCGCGCTTCATTTTTAAAAAAATTTCAGCGGGATTCGCGACCCCAAACCGAATTCTGCTGTTTAAAAAAAAAATGCTTTTTTGGGCCCTGAGCAGGCCTAGGGGGTCAGGGTGTTTCTACCCTGCCCCCTTTTCTTCTTTTTCATATTTTTTTCTGATTTCTTGTGACTCGGTTACCGAGTCACAAGATGGCTGCCAACACTTCCTCGTTTGGAGTGTTGGCAGCCAATCAGAATTGAGCTCGTGCTCGGGAGGGTTCGCGAACCCTCCTCGGTGCTCAGATATCGAAACTTTTTCTTTTTTAAATTTCTCAGGAACTACTGAACGGATTTACACCATTTAACAAAAAGGGTTCTTTCTGAACCAAGACCTACCTTTTTGCCAAATTTGGTGTAATTCCGTTCAGCAGTTCAAGCTGTAGCTTTGTCTAAAATTTCCTATTGAAAATTACATGGGGAAAACGTGTTTTGGGACCCCCCTTTTTTCTCGGCCCTCGCTTGACGAATCACCCCGAAACTTTCAAGACAGGAGCTGACCGGAGCGCACCACTAGTTTTGAAAATTTCGCGAAGAGTCGTCAAACAACGCCAAAATTATTGGGAAAACAAAAAATGCTTTTTGAATAGAAACGAGGTCCTAACTATAACTACCTACTGGCGACCGCATCCTGTTTTCCTTTAAAGAAAATTGGCTGTATTTAAAAAAAAGAAGTTGCTTTATTAAAAAGCAAACACAGACATGGTGGTCTGTTGTCCCCAGCAGGCCACCATCACTGTGTTATTGGCCATTCCCAATGGGTCACAAATTGCGACCTGCCTCATGAATATTGATGAGTCAGGTCCCTTGCAACACATGTGGGAATCGCTAATGTGTCTGAGACACATTAATACATTTTATTTTGGGAGTCTCTAATTGCGAGTCACAAAAAATTGCAATTACAGACTCGCAAAATGAAATGTTCGTTCATCTGGCCCCAAGTGTCATGGGCACCATCTTAGACAGTATTATGTAACACAAAATTTCATTAGTTCCACATCTTTTGGACATTAAATGAGGATGTCACTTAATTGTTGAATACATAAAAAATAATATATGACATACCAACCCCAATAATACACCATCAATTTTTTAAGTGTAACTGTCACTTGCAGTTTAAGTTATTTACAAAATGGTACCGAACAACATATGACTCCTGAGTGGGCAATGACTGACAATGTACAAAATTACATTTGAATGACAGAAAACAAGTACATTAGGTCAACCTTTAAGTATCATTGAGTGCACATTTTACAAGACTTATATAAAACATGTAAATGTTTGAGAAAATAGTAACTGAATTGATAAACTGATTTTTCACGGTGGGATGGCAAACCAACATTCCAAAATAACAGTGCTCAAAAAACTAAAAAAGGAAAAAAACGATTAGCACCGTTCAAAATTATTTAGTTGTCCTCAGAGTTAAGAGCAACTTATATGGGGGAATTGTATATCATTAGTGAACCCAAGAAAATAGGGTATTTAACCTTACAAGCTCAAGTGGGCAATTGGGTGTGGACAAAAGTATATAATTGTTTATCAATGTAGTTGTGGCCTGAGATATTGCATACCAAATCCAATAGAGATATGACTTAGTTTCCAAATTTTTGGGGGTATATAATGATGTACATAACTGTGTCAGGGCTGTTCAGTGACTGTACAACTTCACAGTTTTTGCCAGGTGGGAAAACTAAAACCATCATAATTTGAAATAAACATATTTAGCTAACTAATAAACAAAATATATTTCGTTCAGCAGGGCAGTGCTGGAGTGGAGCAGTCATGTGCACCTGTGTAAAAAACACATGAAATTAATCAATTAAAAAGAAGTGGATGCCACTTCAAACATCATTTGGAAAATAAGTCTAATATAACCTCAATAAATCCTTCAATCTTGAAACAATATAGTGGGGGTAATAGAGGGGAAAGTGTGGAGATTTATCACGCTAGGTGCCTTGCTAGTATCTTATCTAAATTGAATCCATTGGGACCTAAGGTGTGGAAATGTATAATATAAAGTAACTCCAAACGTCTTAAATTTAAAGCTGTGTTTCCTCCTCTCTTATTGAGTGGTATTCTATCCAGTACAACCATTTGCAATTGACTGATATCACTAGAATGGAAATCTTTAAAATGTTTAGCTACTGGATATTGTCTTGTTTAATTATGGCTCTCAAATGTTCTAATACTCTTTTGTTAGCCTTATGTGTTGTGCTTTGTATGTAATATTTATTACAAGTGCACCTTCAGCCATACACACAGAAATCAGAATTGCAAGAGAGATTTTATCAAATCACAAAGTCTCTTTTATCCGTTGGAAATGTTGCCTTTTTGACATTAACACTGTATTTACATGCTTTGCATTTGGCACATCTAAAAAACCTTGACGTAAATCCTGCTTTCTATGGGTTGTGTTGTTCATTGTCCTGTTTTTGCACAGTACATCCTGTAAAGATTTCCTTTTTTTAAAGGTTAGTTTGGGATGATTGTCCAAATATTTTGAGATAATGCCGTCAGTGTGCAAAACATGCCAGTATTTCCTGAAAATGTGTCTCAGTTTTTATTACTTTGATCCTATAAGTTTCAATAAATATGATAGTGGATTCAGTTTCCTTATTATGGCCTCCTGTCAATATATCTTCTCTTTTAATTTTACCCCCTCTTTCTATTGCCTTGTGTATGGTACGCAAGGTATCGTCTCTCTCGTGGAACCACCTGATCATCTTGAAAAGAACATTCACTGTTCTGGTTGAGGGGTGTGAAACCCTCCTCAAGCAGCTCCACAAGTGTTGTCAGGCAGAGGCACAAGTAAACTCCAAATTAACCTGTGCTCAACCCTGTAGTAGCTTGGCACGGAGCAGTCAGGCTTAACTTAGAGGCAATGTGTAAAGTATTTATGCAAACAGTAATTAAATGAAAACACAACACAAAAACAATCCCATATTAATTTGGAAAAATAGAGCAACATTTAATAAATAAATTGACCAAATGACAAAAATACAATCAGTAGAACATGAGATATGCAAGTTTCATGATAGGGCCAAAAAGCCCAAAGCGCCACTCATGGCTATCTGGTAATGCGAGACTGGGGGAAAGCCAAAAGTTCAGGCTGACCATGACAGAGCACGGGTTGGATTCTGGGACCAGGTTAATCCCTCTGAAAAGTTACCTACTTAATCAAGAGCAAAGAGTCCTTTTTACATTGGAGGGGGCCGCGTGGAGCAGTAAAGCGTCACTGATGGTCACCGATCTAGAATGAAGAGCAGGCCTGGCTTCGCAGATGGTCATCGCTGTAGCACGAATATCATGTTGTCGTGAACGGTTATGATGGAGCTGTGGCACTCATTGGAAGTGGTTGATGCTGTAGAGTGGAGGGTCAGGTTGATGGAACTTGGCGTTGGTAGGCACTGCGAGTGACAATGTTCTGGCACCAATGGTCTCGTTCACAGTCATGAAGAGCCCAAGAGCCACACCAAGGGACCAGGAACTGAGGGGCACCAATTGAGGTTCATGGCTTATGCCAACTGGATCTGGGTGCTGGTTCAGGTAGCTGGAAGCCTGCCCCCTCATCCTGCCAATGATGGCCCACCCAAGCACATGTAAGCCCGTTATTGTGTGTGGCAGTCTAGGAGGAATACACAAAGCCCAACTGCTAACTACACCCAGTCATGTGACCCAGTGACAGGCTGCAGGCACTAAATGGCTAAGACTGGCAAATGGCAATTTTCTAAAAGTGGTATTTTCAAAATTGTACTTAAAAATCAGACTTTACCTTGAGAGAAGATGTTCAATACAATTCCAAAGACATCAAACATGAACTGGTGACCTGTTCTCATTTTGAAGTTACAGCTTATTAAATGCAATAAGGTAGCACCAATGTAATCCTATTGGAGAGGTAGGCCTTGCAGTACTGAAAAACTAATTTTAACTACCAGTACATGTAAAACTTAAATGTACCTGTCCAACCTTTTTAATACAGTAAACCCTGCCTTTTTGGCTATCCAGGGCCTACCCTATGTGTGACTTATATGTATTAAAAAGGATGATTTGGATCTGGCAAGAGGTTTATTATCCCAGGTCGAAATGGCAGTTTAAAAATGCACACACAGGCTGCAATGGCAGGCTTGAGATATGTTTAAAGGGCTACTTAAGTGGAGGAGGGGCACAGTCAGTGCTGCAGGCCCACTAGTAGAATTTAATTTACAGGCCCTAGGTACATATAGTACCACTTTACTATGGACTTACAAGTAAATTAAATGTGCCAATTGGGTGTAAGCCAATTTTGCCATGTTTAGAGGTTAGAGCACAAGCACGTTCACACTGGTTATCAGTGGTAAAGTACACAGAGTCCTAAAAGCCATCAAAAAGTGGTTCAGAAAACGGGAGGGTGAAGGGAAAAAAGTCTAGGTATGACCCTGCAGAAAGGGCCAAGCCCAACACGACTCCCCCCCCAGCCAAAAGCCGGGGTAGACTAATCAATACCTTGATGAGCTTCCCTGTTTAGGCAGCAGAACTTGTATGAAGGCCCTTTATGCAGGGCCACTTGCTAATTCTATGCCTCTCTGAACTCAGTTGGATCTCTCGGTCTACACTCTACTGCACCACTGGACCGACCCATGGTGATCCCTTCTTACTTGTGGATGCCCTCTGTGAAGCACCTAACCTTAACTTGCTCACAGATGCATCCC
Organism: Calotriton arnoldi; assembly: GCA_963921515.1. Lineage (NCBI taxonomy): Eukaryota > Metazoa > Chordata > Amphibia > Caudata > Salamandridae > Calotriton > Calotriton arnoldi. Next base: position 149,606 of record CAWUFW010001003.1, on the reverse strand, counting down.
AGTAGGCAGACAGTACCACTATGGCCAACAAAGTGATGTGGCCCATGCTGCCCCTTGTATCAGATTTCTTGCCCCAACCTAAGGAACTTCTGTCAATAAGGAGAGCACCAACAAAGGCCATTGACAGCTGTCACTGTCAAGAGTCAGACATGCCGGGCGGAGGCTTCATACTGGGACATTGGGTAGGCCTCTCTTCCAGTCGTGCAGGCATGGTGTTTGGGTATTTGCTATTGTTCATGAAGGTAATCTCTCCTCTTAGGTTTCTCAGAGAGGGGGGAAACAGCCTTGGGTGATAGGCACACTACTTCTGCTCTACCTCCCTCCAGCTCAGGGGTGGTAGCCTGAGACTGCCCTTTCAGCTCAGGGTTTGTACCTTGAAGCTGAAGAGGTGAAGGGGTGAGTCCTTCTTTCCCCTACCCCTCGCTCTGGGCTCCTGTGCCCTCTGCTTGGAAGTGGTACCTACAGAAAACTGAGCTTTCAGGGCATCCTAGGTGGCTGTTTCTCGCAGATCTCCCGACACTGTGGAACTCCCTTCAGTAGATGGTCTCTTGGCAAAACCAGGTTGCCTTGCTTTTGCGCCAACTGGGAGCAATCAAAGCACCAGGGTTGGAGATGGGGCATCCTGAGCCTACCCCCACCAGAACCTCCCCCTCTATTCTTAGAAGGGGTATGGGAACCCTTCTCCCCCACACCATTCTGGGACCTGTCTGGGTCACTGTGTACCTCCCCCTCACTCTGTTGGGGGAAATCTGAACTACTCTCCTTAGGATCATGCCCTGGTTTCTTCTCAGACACTCTGGTACTAACCCAGAGTTCTGCCTCCTTTGCAAGCTTCCTGCAATCAATAAGCTTGCAGTCAACCATGTGTTGGTGCAACTCTGAGAAAGTGTTACTGAACATGAGCTCTCTCAAAATGTATCATACAGACCTCCATAACTACTCACTTGGCTGCCCTTCACCCAACCACTCAAGGCGTTAGCGGCGAAGTCCAGAAAATCTACCCAAGACTGGCCTGTCAGTCTATGACTGTCCCTAAACCTTAATCGGTATCCCTCTGGGATGAGCCTAAACTTAGTGACAAGAGCTGCTTTCATGGGGGTGTAGGGCATCATGTCAGCCACCTCTTAAGCTAACAAGGTATCCCTCCCTACAGCTGGAATGTTCCTCAACAGACCGCCCCCTCACAATTCCTCAGGTACCCTATACATTCTAAGGGTTACCTCATAGGTTGCAAGCCACTTTTTATTATCATCCCCCACCTCAAAGCTGGGCACCAGGTCTTTAGGTATGTAGACTCCTTGAGCCCCTTTGGACACTGCTATATAGCTGACACCATTTATGCTGGACTCTGACAGCTGTTTATCCTTGAAGTTCTGCTTTAGACTCCATTAATAAGCCAACACATTTTTTCTTTCCTCCAAGGGTCTCTCTGCCTCAGCCTTTATTGTCAGTTTTGTTTCCTCCATCACCAGCTTGCCCTTCTGTAGACTAAACTCCCGGACAGCTTCCCTGTCTACCAGCTCCTCTGGAGAAAGACCTTGGGAGGACACACTGCTTTCTGATCTGGGAGGGTTCTCCAACTCTGGAGGCAAGACATCCTCCTCCCCTGTGTGCTGCATCTCAGGACCTGCTTCCAGGACCTCTCCTTGTTCCTTCACATCATCTTCCTCATTTTAGTCCTGTGTTGCTGTCAGCAACTACTAAACCTTCCCAGGCCCTCAGAGCTTTCTGAAGCTCCAACTTGTTGGTGCCCTTTTTGGTTGGAATTCTCAAGCATCATGCAGCTCTCCAATTTGGTGAGCTCGAATTCCATTTCTGCAGGTTTGGTCACAGACAGTCAGGTAGAATGAGAATGAATTTGGAAAAAGCAAAAGCAGCCAATCAAGGAGAATTTAAAAAGGCTTGAATTGGTCTTAAATTATTTATCCGGGATGGTAGTGTAACACAGATTTACTGTATAGCACTGCACAAACACAAGTCCAAATCCTCACCGCTGAATGCCAATGTAAGAAATTGGGTTACTCGTTGAGGGTGGTGAAACCCTACTCAAGCAACAACCACAATCCTTGTCACAGTAAGGCACAACCAAACCCCAAATTAACCTGTGCTCAAACCTCTGGTAGTTTGGCACAGAGCAGTCAGGCTTAACTTAGAGGTAATGTGCAAAGTATTTATGCAGCACTTTAAAGAGTAATAAAGTAAAAACACAACACAAGAAAAGTTTCACGCCAATTTAGAAAAATAGAACAACATGTAATAAACTATTTAAAACCAAAATGACAAACATCCAATCAGTAGAACCATAGATGCGCAATTTTAAAGAATTCTGTGAAACTAGCACCAAAAAGTATACATATCTATATCATAACAATACCCTTTCAGGCTTAGAGTGCCGCATAAATTATGCAAAAAGAAGCAGGGAACTCTAGGTAGTACCCAACTTTAGGTGGAGAGCAGCTTCAGTGTAGAGCACCGTACAACACCAGGGACACTCTGAATCTGCTCACCTAAAATGTCTGTTTTTCTAGCATAGTTTTTAAGCATAGGATTAACACAGTGCCCTCCACGCCAAGCTGTAAAATGACAAAAGCCTTTCACCACTCCGGCTTCAGCTTTAAAACTTTGAATTGGTAAAGTACCATCCAAGCCAACCTGGAAGGAATAAAAAACTTTGGGCCTGAGTTAGATCTTGGTGGACAGGTTACTCAGTCACAACGGTGACGGATATCCCGTTCGCTGAAATAAAAATCCCATAGGATATAATAATAATTAAATTTAGAGATCCACCAAAAGCTGCCGATGTCAAATACGCATGCTTCGTTTATGAGGTCAGACTCATGCATATATCTGTTTAATTACTCCTGCCAAAGAGAAGGACGGGCACTCACTGGGTCATTGCAGGCATGATTTATTCCTGCAAGCAAACACGTTTTGGCAAAACTGCCTTTGTCAATGCTTATTACGATACACTTTGGCATTCAAATTATAAATCCAAGAGACTGTGGGGCCGATTCCGATTCGGGCCGGAAAACGTACCGACCGACTCGGAGCCGGAATTTATTCCGACCGACACGTACCGGTGCAGCCCAACCCGCAAAGTACGATGAAAAGCGTGCAAAATCCGACCGACTCGTACGGAACACAATATGAACGTCTGAACCGCGCGGAAAACAGCTATCCGGCCGGAAAAGCACGCAAATCGAACCGACCGACACGCACCAGGAAGAATCCTGAACGAAACGTACCCACGAACTCCGACCCGCCAAGTACGATGCAACGCGTGGAAAACACGACCGAGTCGCACGGAGCTCAAGCCGTACGACCGACACGCATACAAAACAGCGAGCCGAAGCAACCCAATACACCGCGACCGACGCGTACGCAGCACATAAAACAGCACAAACACAGCGTGAACGACTCGGAGAAGCTCGCACGAGACAACTGCAGGGTCCGACTCGGTCAGAAGAACGTCTCCTACATGCACAAAAAGTACAAAGGGAAAAACACACAAAAAAAGGCCAAACAAGCAATTACAAAGCCAATAAATACTGGGGGAAACAGGGAACAAAGACACACCCACAACTCCACCCATATAAAGGACACAAATCTCTACCATGATCCTTTGCAAATTCAAATTACCTACCAGCACAGAACACCAACAGACAGCAACCACACACACACTCACAGCTCATCCATCACACAAGCCACACACCATCAGCACCTCAACAAATAGCACCCTCACATACACCCAGCAAAACACACACTCACACACCCTCACTTGCACACCAACACACATCACTCACCACCACCACCCATCACCATGACCCCAAGAAGAATCCAAAGTTTCTAGATAGTGAATTGGAAGTCCTGGTAGATGAGATCCTCAGGGTAGAGCCACAGCTGTTTTGTACACTGGTCCAACAGACCCCCATGTCGCAGAAAACCAAGATGTGGGCGAGGATCGTCGACAGGGTGAACGCACAATCACCATGTTTGCGCACAAAGGAAGACATCCAGAACAGGTGGTATGATGTGCGCAGGAGGGTCAGGGACCTACTGAAGAAGGATTACATCTTAAGCCAACACACCGGCAGTGGCCCTCCTGCCAAAACACTATACCTCAGGCCCTGGGAGGAGAAGGTGCGGGCCATCCTACCACCAGTGAGCGTATATGGACTAGAAAACATCCCAGAGCCTGGTGAGTACACAACCAATATACCCAATATTGTGTGACAATACACACACATCACTGTCAAGGGGATAGTCAAACCATGCACCCTTAGCAAATACACAGCAACAAAAACAGAATCATCCCAAGATGTGTATGTCAGTCAGATAAACACAATACATGCCATCTCATAGTGATATGTAACTGTGTCATGACATGTACAAACCCTATAACAAATAAAGCTAGGCAGTGGCACAAATATAACCAACAAACACTGTCAGATATGTAGCCACCACTACAAAACCACCACACAGGGAATCCCACAGAAAGGAAGGAATTCTGTGTATGCTGGTCAAGTCAGTGTAGCCAATAGCATCATGGGAGTTGTAGTCACAGATATTGCCAACCCTCACAATACGCCCATCAACACCACTCTCAACCATGCTCACATCACAGGGAGTGGAAAACAACTGACAAGATGGCTGACACTGGCTACTGCTGTGGGGAGCACAAGGCCCTGCTGGGAACTGGGCACCAGCCAACAGCAGGACACCGCTGACTGACATCCTGAAAGACAACTTGCACTCCCTGCAGTGGAAGCACGTTCCATGGTGGGATATCTGGCTGGGTGGGAAGGAGGACTGACATCTATGACCATAGTTACCAGCAGCTCTTCCCACACACACCCCTAACACAAACAACACACAACACACCTGGGAAAATGCATTGCCTCACACTAAAATCAATTATCCCACAAAGAACCACCACCCTGGGTCGTGCTGTGGGAAGCACAGTGACACACATGGGACTTGTAGCCAAACAAACGCCAGGACAACACTGTCAGCCATCCATTCAGCACAGGCACACTACCCCACAGGGAAGCAGAGTCAGAAGGAAGGAAGTATGGGTAAGCTGGGAAGGGGGGTGGAGGCAATAGCATGATGGGAGTGGTAGTCACAGATATTGCTCACCCTCACAATTGGCCCATCAACACCACTCTGAACCATGCTCACATCACAGGGAGTGGAAAACAACTGACAAGATGGCTGACACTGGGTACTGCTGTGGGGAGCACAAGGCCCTGCTGGGAACTGGGCACCAACAAACAGCAGGACACCACTGTCAGCCACCTTGCAATTGCTGTCACACCCACACACAGTGAAGTACACTCAAAAGGAAGGAAGTATAGGCATGCTGGGAAGGGGGTGGAGGCAATAGCATGATGGGAGTGGTAGTCACAGCTCAACATCCCCAAACCACATGGCCCAGCAAGCTCACACTGAAGCATGCACACCTCACAGAGAGTGGAAAGCCCCATCAAAGATGTCTGACACCGGTGCTCTGTTGTGGGGAGCACAAGGCCCTGCTGGGAACTGGCCACCAACCAACAGCAGGACACCACTGAAAGCCATCTTGCCATTGCTGTCACACCCACACACAGTGAAGTACACTCAAAAGGAAGGAAGTATGGGCAAGCTGGGAAGGGGGATGGAGGCAATAGCATGATGGGAGTGGTAGTAACAGATATTGCTCACCCTCACAATTGGCCCATCAACACCACTCTGAACCATGCTCACATCACAGGGAGTGGAAAACAACTGACAAGATGGCTGACACTGGGTACTGCTGTGGGGAGCACAAGGCCCTGCTGGGAACTGGGCACCAACAAACAGCAGGACACCACTGTCAGCCATCTTGCCATTGCTGTCACACCCACACACAGTGAAGTACACTCAAAAGGAAGGAAGTATGGGCATGCTGGGAAGGGGGGTGGAGGCAATAGCATGATGGGAGTGGTAGTCACAGCTCAACATCCCCAAACCACATGGCCCAGCAAGCTCACACTGAAGCATGCACACCTCACAGAGAGTGGAAAGCCCCATCAAAGATGTCTGACACCGGTGCTCTGTTGTGGGGAGCACAAGGCCCTGCTGGGAACTGGCCACCAACCAACAGCAGGACACCACTGTCAGCCATCTTGCCATTGCTGTCACACCCACACACATTGAAGTACACTCAAAAGGAAGGAAGTATGGGCATGCTGGGAAGGGGGGTGGAGGCAATAGCATGATGGGAGTGGTAGTCACAGCTCAACGTCCCCAAACCACATGGCCCAGCAAGCTCACACTGAAGCATGCACACCTCACAGAGAGTGGAAAGCCCCATCAAAGATGTCTGACACCGGTGCTCTGTTGTGGGGAGCACAAGGTCATGCTGGGAACTGGCCACCAACCAACAGCAGGACACCACTGTCAGCCATCTTGCCATTGCTGTCACACCCACACACAGTGAAGTACACTCAAAATGAAGGAAGTATGGGCATGCTGGGAAGGGGGTGGAGGCAATAGCATGATGGGAGTGGTAGTCACAGCTCAACATCCCCAAACCACATGGCCCAGCAAGCTCACACTGAAGCATGCACACCTCACAGAGAGTGGAAAGCCCCATCAATGATGTCTGACACCGGTGCTCTGTTGTGGGGAGCACAAGGCCATGCTGGGAACTGGCCACCAACCAACAGCAGGACACCACTGTCAGCCATCTTGCCATTGCTGTCACACCCACACACAGTGAAGTACACTCAAAAGGAAGGAAGTATGGGCATGCTGGGAAGGGGGTGGAGGCAATAGCATGATGGGAGTGGTAGTCACAGATATTGCTCACCCTCACAATTGGCCCATCAACACCACTCTGAACCATGCTCACATCACAGGGAGTGGAAAACAACTGACAAGATGGCTGACACTGGGTACTGCTGTGGGGAGCACAAGGCCCTGCTGGGAACTGGGCACAAACAAACAGCAGGACACCACTGACTGACATCCTGAGAGTCAACCTGCACCCACTGCAAGGGTGGCATGCTTCATGGTGGGATAACTGGGCTGGAGGGAGAAGGATGTCCGGATGTCAACCAAATACCACTAATGCTGGCCATGCACACACCTCAACATTCACATTGAAATGCTTCATGTTGTCAGGACAATGCGCTACACCAATATCAACAGCTGACTGTGACAACTTAGGACAATGCAATGTACAGGCCCGCATCCAGAGGTACAGTCACAACTGTCAGGTGTTTGAACCATTGATGCCTGTAGAAACATTACATACATTGTGTGTCTCTTCCAAATACAGGTGATGATGGGGACACAGCAGCAGACGCTGAGGAGTCCCTGTCCCAGGCTCCGGGGGACACTGAGCTCACTGGTGTGGAACAGCCTCTGCCCACCTCGGATGACGAAGACCTACCTGGCACCTCCGCAGTGAGTCATCATGCAGCACCAGCAGGACCACCAGCTGCACCCCCTGCACCCACCCCTCCAACAACTGCCAACACACAGACCACCCATGCTGACACGGACAGACCAAGGACCACCACCACCAACAGCACACGGACCCCGGCCCAACGTGGAGCTACGGACAACAACACCAGCAACAACCCCCAAGGGGGCCCAGGGTCACCTGTGCGTGCCACCGCAGGTCCTTCACATGTCGCCTGGGGTGGTGGGAGGGGTGGTAGACATAGGTCGCTGCTTGCAGAGGGGTCTGGTCTGCATGATGACCCACAACTGGTACGCATAGCTGATGCGTACCAGACTAGCACCGGAGAGTTCAGCCAGGTAGTGGGGATCCTCAGGGACATTCAACAGCAGAAGGCTGCCCATCATGCCCGCTTGGACTTACACATGTCCCGCATGGAGTCCAAGTGGGACACTGTGCAAGAACAGACGGCAGTGCATAGGGACATATTGCAATGCCTCCGCCAGATTTGCACCAACATGTCAACACCTCCCTGTGTGCCCACAACATCTGGTGCTGCAACAACTGCAACTGCCACAGGGAGGGAGGATGACTCTGGCGGAGAGTCCCCTGCACCGCAGCAGCCTGCACTTGAGGGTCCCCCCCCAAAGAAGAGGGGTCGTCCGAGGAAGGACAACTGAGAGGCTGATGGCCATGCACAACCCCCAGGAAGCCAACACCTGTTCTGGAAAATCACCTTTGTGCCCAAACTCTTCACCCTGTCGAATGCAACACAACTCTCCCACATGACATGGGGAGCTCAAGTTGGACCAATGTATCAGATGACTGTGGACTTTACTCTGGACATTTCTGCTACCAGGACTTCCAGATCATCTAGGAACTTTGGATTACAATCACAATGTACAGCACCCACCATCCTGTGCACTATACTCACACATGTATGTCAATAAACTCACTAATACACCATACTTGCCTCTGTTGTGATTCCAACGTTTTTCTGAAGTGGAGATGATGATCTGTGAAATGACACTGTGCATGCTAACTGCTACAGCAAGTACAACACCGGCATGTGAGTCATGGCGACGTGACACATATGAGGGAGACACACCACCAGGGCTACACAACACATACACACCAGGGCCATCTGACTCATCGCCTACACTGATGTTGCCAGGAAATACGGTGCAATGCACAGACCCAACACCTATTCACAGTCTGTGTTAACTAGCCCACTGGTGCAGTAAGCAAATGTCAGTCAGATGTGTGACCACAGACAACGCACATCACAAAGTGAAGCACAGGTTTATTACACATTTGCAACATGTTGTAACCACTACAGATGCAAGGTAATCCCACCTGGCAGTGGGCACACAGTCAACAAGTGTAGAAGAAAGGAAGTCCATGGGTGTGGCGCACATCACCTGTAGGGAAACGACAGCTACCACCCTGGAAGTTGATTCACGGTGTCGGGGGATCACAGTTGACCAAACAACTCTGAAAGTACCCTGTGAAGGACAGAAATGACACACAGTCAAAAGCACTGAAGAACAGGACAGAACTGCAATACTCATGCCCAATACATGTCACAAGAAACCCACCCAGAACCAAGTTAGCATGCCAACACTGTTGGGGAGTACAGACTACCTGTAAGGACACATCGCTGCACGCATCCAGTCAAGTAGCACATGGACACACTCAAACAGCACCAGAGCACCACCAACACATATCATGCAAACTCACATCATTGACATAACATCCCTGGATACTCACATTCAGCTGAAGAAGTTGGTGATGAGCTGTGTGCGGACATCACCCTCATCATCATCATCATCACTGGCATCGTGGTCCAGCCCAGGATCCTCCACAGGTGGCGGATGTTGGTCATCGTCATCCAGGATGAGAGGCAACTCCTTCCGCACTGCCAGGTTGTGTAGCATGCAGCAGACGATGACAATCTTGCACACCTTTGCTGGGGCATATGGGAGGGCCCCTCCTGTCTTATCTAGGCAGCGGAAGCGGCTCTTCAGGAGACCAAATGTCCGCTCAATCACTCTCCTGGTCCGACCATGTGCCTCATTGTAGCACATCTGGGCTGGTGTCACAGGGTTCCTGAGGGGCGTCAGCAACCATGGCATGTTGGGGTATCCGGAGTCACCTACATACAGACAATTGCACATTAGCTGAGTTGGAAAAGAGGGTGGAACACTACATTGCAGAACACACACAATGGTACAAAGTCAGTACACACCAACAAGCCAGGCACGCTGGTTCCGCATCTGTGACATCATCCTCGGGATGTGACTACTCCTCATCACGTAGGCATCGTGTGCAGAACCGGGGAAACGGGCACACACGTGTGAGATGCTCATATCTGCAAGACATACCACCAGTGCATTGACCGAATGGTAGTGTTTGCGGTTCCTGTATGCCTGCTCTTGGGCCTGTGGTGGTACCAAAGCCACATGTGTCCCATCAATGGAGCCAATGACATGCGACATCCTCCCCAGGGCATAGAAGTCACTCTTCACGTCAGTGAGTTGTTGAAGTCTAGGGAAATAGATGTACTGGTTCAGGTATCTCAACATAGCCTCCAAAACATCGCGGAGCACACGGCTGAACATGGTCTGTGACATCCCACCAGCAGACGCCACAGTGTGTTGAAAGGTACCGGTGGCAAAGAAGTGTAGGGCTGCCATCACCTTCACCTTGGGGGTCAGCGCTGTAGGGTATGTCCGGCCAGGATGCAAATGTGGGGCCAACCGCACCGTCAATTCCTCAATCAGTGGCCTGGTGAAGCGGTACCGTCGGATGCAGTCCCGTTCAACCACTGTTGCAAGGTCAGGGAATGGCCGATGGACAGCTGGTGCCCTGCAGTGCATAGGTGAAGAAAGAAAGATTGTCAGTCACCCCACATATGTGGCATAGACCAGACTCAATATCACATGATACATCATTACGAGACACAAGTACATGATGCGTGTGCCGTTCCGTAAGGACATGTATGGCACCTACATGGCTAACATCTAACATCACAGTTCAACATGTGCCCTCAACAAGTCCCAGGTTGTGCTATGGGATATCATTAGGCTGTGTCACAGTACCCATGTACTGCTGTCACGTTCCAAACACACACCACAGTGACATGTGAGGACAGATGTGCCCCAGGCATCACAGCTCATCGACAGGTAGATTCCCAGGGACCCTGTATTGCCACATGGACACTGGCATGACATGGTGCATCATGAATACACCACAGCTAAACAACCATGACCCCCACAGGTAGTGGTCCCTGTTGCCTCGGCAGGACAGACATGGACGTCTGTGACACACACACGCACAACATCAAAGTCCATGCACAAACAACGTGGATGTGGAGACTGTCTCCCATTGTGCACATGGAATCAGAGACATTGTAAACACAACATGCACACAGACTGTGGAGGGCCATCACAATTGTGGCAATGGGTCACCCTGGGACGTACATACCGTCCCACATGGGACTCAGGGTGTATGTGACATGACATACACATACACAACCGTGAAATGTGACCATGCCACATGCCCTGAAATGAACAGTTGCACACCACAGTGTTCATGTGCACAACACACCAAGGATTCTGTCCCCATGAACACGTGCACAGCCTGGGAGTGGCTGCCCCCAAGTGCCACCCAAAAAACAACATGTTGACCCCCATACACGGAACAGGTAATGCAGCCTTACATGCCTTAGGATACAGTGTGGACAGGCTGTGGTGTTGTAGGTGTGCCCCTCACTCCCTGGGAAGTATATGTGGCTGGCATATGTTCACCTGTGACAGGCATAGTGACATATGCCAGTGACTTGTACAGGGACGCGTTGAACAGCAATGGACCGATCGGTGTGCCCGGCCGGCCCATTGCATTCAATGTGAGCGGGTACGCGTTGTATCCCGGGTACGCGTTGTAGAGCAATGGACCGATCGGTGTGCCCGGCCGGCCCATTGCATTCAATGTGAGCGGGTACGCGTTGAACAGCAATGGACCGATCGGTGTGCCCGGCCGGCCCATTGCATTCAATGTGAGCGGGTACGCGTTGAACAGCAATGGACCGATCGGTGTGCCCGGCCGGCCCATTGCATTCAATGTGAGCGGGTACTCGTTGAACAGCAAGGGACCGATCGGTGTGCCCGGCCGGCCCATTGCATTCAATGTGAGCGGGTACGCGTTGAACAGCAACGGACCGATCGGTGTGCCCGGCCGGCCCTTTGCATTCAATGTGAGCGGGTACGCGTTGTATCCCGGGTACGCGTTGTAGAGCAATGGACCGATCGGTGTGCCCGGCCGGCCCATTGCATTCAATGTGAGCGGGTACGCGTTGAACAGCAATGGACCGATCGGTGTGCCCGGCCGGCCCATTGCAGTCAATGTGAGCGGGTACGCGTTGAACAGCAATGGACCGATCGGTGTGTCCGGCCGGCCCATTGCATTCAATGTGAGCGGGTACGCGTTGAACAGCAATGGACCGATCGGTGTGCCCGGCCGGCCCATTGCATTCAATGTGAGCGGGTACGTGTTGAACTGCAATGGACCGATCGGTGTGTCCGGCCAGCCCATTGCATTCAATGTGAGCTGGTACGCGTTGAACAGCAATGGACCGATCGGTGTGCCCGGCCGGCCCATTGCATTCAATGTGAGCGGGTACGCGTTGAACAGCAATGGACCGATCGGTGTGCCCGGCCGGCCCATTGCATTCAATGTGAGCGGGTACGCGTTGTATCCCGGGTACGCGTTGTACAGCAATGGACCGAACGGTGCGCACACATTGGCTGGGGCCTGGCATGGCAACGGACGCGTTTTCGAAGCTCCAACGAGTCTGATGCAGTGAATTCAGTTGGCCAGCCACAACAATGTTGCAAAATCATGGGTGTCATGAAGTTGAAGATTTGAAGGATGCTGTGGGCGTGTATTAGTGCTGCTATTCCATGGATTGGTCAGATTCAGAAGATGCAAACGACTTGGACCTATCACTTTGGACACATGGGACAGTATCTGCCTCTGCAGCACACATATAATGCTGGCTGTTCCCCTGAGAGCTCACTTGCCTGCACTACATGCTCCAGGACGACATCTGCCACCAACACTGCTGCTGTTTATGCATCCTCTGGCTCCTGCAATGGCACGTACTGTGGAGAGAGCCCCAGCCTTCAGCCTTGAGGAGAACCAGGCCCTGCTGGACAGCCTCCTTCCACAGTACAGCAAGCTGTATGGGAAACCAGGGGAGCAGGTGAGTGTGCTGTCCACTGCATCACTAATTGTGCATGTTGTCTGACTAGCAGGACTTTCAGTGTGCACACCACTGGCTAGCATGCCCACTGAGTAGTTGTCACACCCCAAAGTGTGTAGTTACATGCACTGAACTGGTACAGTGCAGTAACAGTGCATTCCAACTAGGTTTACTTCCCATGCAATGATACCATGTAGTGACTGCTGGCAAACTGTTCATAGCCATTGTTGCACTGCCTGTGTACATCATATGCCCCTGTGATTGAGACATGTATATCCAACTGTGTGATGCACGTATATGTTGCATGTGTAGTAATGGCCTTTTCACTTTGTCATCCTCACAGGTTGATGCCCACCAGAAGCAGGACATCTGGCTGACCATCGCCCGGAAAGTAAGATCCGTGGGGGTCTACAGGCGCAGGATCCGCAACTGCCAAAAGAGGTGGCAGGACCTTCGTGGCTGGACCCGGAGGATCGCAAGGGTCCAGCTGAAGCTGTCGCCTCCTCGCAGGAGGGGCGGACACCGGACCCTGACCCCCCACATGCTCCGGATCCTGGCGGTGGTCTTCCCTGACCTGGATGGGCAGCTGAAGGACAGACAGCAGCAAGGAGGGGTGAGTCCATGACTGCACTGTGCACTTTGTCTGACATGCTATGTGCCCTCCTCTGGCCTGGTTAAACTTCCACAGTACATCAGTCATGTGGTCCAGGACCCATGTCCCTCATTTGTGACATGCCCACTTCTCCTCTGATACGCATATGTGTGGCCCTTATAGTCAGGAAATTGTGTCATTTGGGGACTGTGTCATTGCATTTTGCTTTGCTCAAGGTGGGGGACAGCATTTGTTCCTGTGACTATGTTGTGCGATTCATGGGTGGGTCAATTGCTTACACAATGCCTAAGTTCTGACATGTGATCTGGGTGTAACTTTGATATGTGGTCCGCTTGCTGCTCTGACTCACCACATGTCCCTGGGGAATTTGGCACACACCCATGCTGCTGGTGGGAACAATGTTTGGGCCTCAGGAGTATGTGTATCCAGTGTGTCACACATGCTTAGCCACCTGCCTACTGTCCAGGACTCATCCCTCTTACAGGTGGAGCTGGACAGTCATGCCTACTCCAGGGCATACAATACACTCTGTACTCCCACTCCCGTGTATCATCTGGCATGTTGTGATCAGTGAAATGTACCCTCAGGTGTCTGCCTCTGTCTCATTGTGCTGTGTCTTCGTTGTCAGGACTACTGGTATGTTTATCGGTTAGGGCTCAGCATGCCATCTGAGATGTGACCATGATAGACGATACTTCTGTGACTTATAGGTGTCTGATCACTTGACTGTGCACACAGGTGTTTGCGACTGTGACTTTCAGGCAGCTGTATTTTCATTCACAGCACACTGTGAGGTGCTCATGTTCAGAGAGTTGTGTTTCATGTCCCCCATATGTCCAGTTGGTATGACGTGGACAAATAGTAGTACAGATGATGTGGATTTTGGGGGATGGACATGTGCACTTGTCAGTCACATAACTTGCATTCCCCATGCCCTCGGATTGTGACACAGTGCAGACTGTTGTTGGCTGGCTGCCATGGCCATGTGACTTGAGACAGTAATGTATGACTTTGCACGCATTCCTGTGTCATGGCATTAAACTTCCTGGGACTGATCCTGCAGGGGAGTGACATGTGCAACATGCACCCCATTGTGGCATTGACTATCCGGACATGGGTGCATCATGGTGTCTGGTGCTGGTATGCATCACATGCATTTCTAATTAGACTCTGGCCATCCCTTTATCCGGACACCTGCACTGACTCAGTGGCAAGAGATGTGATGTGTGCATGTTCACATACTTCACCGTGTTCCCTGCAATGTCCAACAACTGTGTAGGTGGTGCATGTGTCCACACTGGGGTCTTACCATCAGACAGGCACCAGACAGATGGGTGCAAGGGCAGGAGGGGTGTGAGTCCCATGGTTGACCATCAGACTGACAATTGGCTTCCCCGAATCTGTGTGAGGACTTTAGGCAATGTTCAACTAAGGATGCCAGGGCTTGCTCTGTAATGTGCTGTACTTACTGTGGTGTGTGCGGTCAGTGCAGGTGACTGATGTTTGTCTGTTTCCCTAATTGTTTGCAGATACATCCACGGCCACAGGAGGGGACAGCTCCACGGACCAGGAGGAGCAGCGGAGCCAGACTGGGTCAGCATCGGACGAGTGGTCAGAGGGACCCAGTGGCACGGAGGGCGAGGGGAGCCACACCGAGGAGTCCTCAGCACCATCCACCTCAGCTGGGGACCACAGCAGCTCGGAGGATGACTCCCTTGTGGAGGCGGGTCTCAGCAGCCACCAAAGGCCAGCTAGTCTGTCTGGCCCCGCCACCACCACCACCACCACCACCGCCCTCCCATTGGCTCCCATTCCTGAGGTCCGTGGAGGCTCCCGTGCTCGGGAGCGTGTCTCCTTCGTGCCAGGCACCGCAGCCCTGCCCCTGTGTCCCCTGCTGCCCTGAGTGAGGAGTCTGTGTACCTCCTTCGGCAGCTCCATGTAGGGCAGACAGCAATGCTGAGTGTCCTCCATGCACACACCACTCTGTTGACACAGCTGGTGTCGTTCATGGAGGGCATCTCGACGGGTATGTCTGCCCTACAGAGGAGCAATAGGTCCATGGACTCCTCCCTGACGGCAGCAGTGTCCCTCCTCCAACAGTCCCTCACCCCTCCCACCTCTGCCCCATCCACACTTCCTGCCCCCCTACCTGTCCAAAGCACATGCACACCTGCACAGTCAACCAAACACACAGACACGAGCAGCACAGACACACCCAAGAGTAAGGCAAGACGTGCACACAAGCATCCTCAGGGGACTGATACCACAGACACAGGGGATGGGGAACACACACACACACAGGCATCCACATTCACTCCGCAGTCCTCCAAATCCTCTCCCTCCAAGACCCCTTCCCTTGCCTCGCCTGCTACCCCACCTACACAGCAGATCTTCCTGTGTGACCTCGGCCTCTTCCCCTCCATTCCTGCTGATCCAGCATACCAGGGGAAGAGGAAGTCCACCCACACAGAGAGGAGTGCCCCTCGCCCCCGGACACCCTCCCCCAGGCGCAGGCAGACACAGGAGCCCATTAGGAAGTCCCCCGGAGCAGGAAGAGCAAGACCCCACCACCACCACCACGCAGCTCCAGCGCCCAGTCTCTCTCCTCCATCCCCCAGGCCACCACTGCACAGGTTCCCCCGCCACACCCTGCCCCAGGTTCCCCCACACACCGATACCGCATCCCCAGACTGCTTAGGCCCTCCCCCTGCCACTTGCTCTTCCACCCCCAACCCAGACGCTCTGCCTGTTAGTGGCACTGTTGTGGGGACCGGGTCCCCCCTCTGTCCTGCCCACCTCATCTGCCCACCCTTCCACTCCCTTGGAGTCATGCACTGCAGTGGAGTCCACAACCACCACGTCTGACTCGGGCACTGCAGTGGGTACCCAGTCCACTACATCAGTCCAGCCCACTGCAGTGGTTGCAGCACCCACACCAACTGACTTGTGTACCACAGTGGTGCCGGCCCCCCTGAGTCAGACACCTCCACTGCAGTTGCCGGTGACACTCCTGCACCCACCACCCCTTCACTGCCTCACTCTGCCATCCCCTGATCCTGTCCCTGCGGTGCCTGGCCTGCCCCTTGTATGCCCCTCCAAGGGGGATGTCCCCCAACCGTACCAGTGCAGGCAAGCAATGTGTGACCAGTTGTCACTTCTCACCCCGTTGGTACTGTGATTTTGGACTGGCCATTGGCCTTAGTTTCTTTTGGACTTCCGTGTTTACCCTGACATTTGCTGAATAAAGCCCCTTTTTGTTTACTTTTGGGTTTTCTTTTGATGTACATGATGTGGATGAGTAGCATCCTGCATTTGCAGTTGTAATAGTGTTCACATCAGGACGAAGAAGTGTTGCAGTGATGGACTCCATGTGGTCCATGGGATATGTGTCCTGTTGTAGTCTGGATCTATGGCATCCTTTGCTACAGTCTGAGGGTGTAATGTTCAGCATTTGACACAGGGATGTCCTTTTTGCATTTGTAAATGAACATCTTTGTCTTACACTGATGCACATCTGGTGGGCTTACCACTGTTCAATGTTCCGATTTCCCTGACTGTGTGCCCAGCTCCACTGGACATGCAGTTTTGCACATCAATGTCGAAGGACTCATCTGTGTATACAGTGCAACTTGCTTGACACGTGTTTGGTGTGTGTGCAGATGACTGACGTGACACTCCCGTACCCAGGCTGATGTGAGCAGAGCCTTCTGTGTGTTGTGGTTGTTGACTCACTGACGGAGTGTTCTGCTGACATGTTTGGGTCGTGCACAGACAAGGTTTGGCACAGCGGACCTTCCACAGGAGTGGAGTGCCCTCATGGCAGTGTGTAATCTGGTGACATTGCGTGGGCCTGTGTTGTGTAAGCATGTCTGTGCGTGTTCCCTTCCCTTTTCCTACACAGGCTGTGTCCCTAGGGATGTTCCTGTTTGTGATGCTTGCTGAGTTGTTCTGTGTTCATCCAGCATCTTGGACCTGGTTTCTCTGTGATGTGGGTGCATGGCAAACTAATGTTCATGAGGTTGTCATCCCAGGTTGTCTTTGTTGTCAGTGCTGGGGATGTGGGCAAACGCAGATGGGACACATTCAGGATTCCCCTTGGCACTTGTTGTTTACACGAGTCATGTGATTTACAGTTTGTGTTAGCTTTCAGTGATTGTGACACGTTGTGTGTGTGACTGCTGCCACTGCTCAGGGTCAGAGCTGCAATGTTGGTAGTTGTGTACGTGTGTTCTTCGTGTGTCACCTTGGCTTCTTCATTGGTGTGTGACTATGGCCAGGATCCCATTGATTGTGGTGGATTTCACATCATGCCCATGTACGGCATACTGTGCTGTGTGTCAGACATTGACGAGTCTTGTTGACTGGCCATGTGTGATGGGTTTCTGCACCTTAGGTCCCACCACCACCCCTGGTATTGTCATGGGTGCATGTGCAATGTCACCAGTCCATGTGAGCTTCACTGCTGCACATTGGTGGAGATCAGGGTGTGTGGTGTTGAGTGTGTGCAAAAGTGAGTTGTTGCACGGCCAGACCCCTACCTCCATATTGGCCTTGGCTGGCAGGCCGTGCTGATTGATTGGAGCTTGTGTAGGTGTGATGGTAGTTAGTTGCTCAGGACACATGGCTGGGGTTCACAGTGTGAACGACATCTAACATTGTCATCACAGTGGGATTATCATGCAGGCTAGTGTCAGCACAATATGGGGTCCCTGGGGGTAGTGCTGTGGTGGGTCTGTCTCTTGCTGTGTTAGTTGCTGTTCCTACAAGCTTGTGTGACATGTGTAATTTGTGCTCCCTCTCATCTAACAATGCCTGATTGCCCACATAGGGGATTTGGATCCATGAGTTACTTTTGTGTGGCACTGTATGTGCATCTGTGTAATTGGTATTCAGGCCTCATCATGTGTTGTGTGGTTGCCTGGGGACACTGGCACCCCCTCACCTGTTGTGTTTGATGTGCAGTGTGGGTCTGCCTGTTTGTGTTTGTGCATCTGCACCACTGCATTGGCATATCTTTAGTGTGCCATTGGCTGTATGTTGTTTGTTGGGTTTCACCTGCTGTCCCTGGGACTCCTAGGTCATCAGTCAGCACAATGATCATTGTTTGTGTGTCCCATTGCTGCCATGGTATGTTATTTGTTCACCTCACATCTACAGTCTCCACAGGGTATCTACATTTGTGTGCCCATTGGTGCAAATATGTGGGTCTGCATTATGATGGTCACTTCTGTCATTGTGTCATTGATGGATGTTGACAGTGTCAGCCCCCATGGGTGATGTTTGTCTGCACATGGCCAAAGGTATGTCTTATTTGCACTGCACTGTTTGCCTCCCCCAATCTATGTTGCTATGGGACACAAGCACTACTTTGCCACTGATGTGTTTGTTGTTCTGTGACCAGGAATCATCCATGCAGTTTGGCAGTTGCAGCTTTTTCAATGTCAACACTTACATTTTGGTCACTGTGATGATGGGGGTTTAGACCCCATTGCCACAATGTTCAAAATGTGCTTCAGCTATGGACCCCACACTTACCTTTTGGTCACTGTGATGATGGGGGTTTAGACCCCATTGCCACAATGTTCAAGATGTGCTTCAGCTATGGGCCCCACACTTACATTTTGGTCACTGTGATGATGGGGGTTTAGACCCCATTGCCACAATGTTCAAAATGTGCTTCAGCTATGGACCCCACACTTACCTTTTGGTCACTGTGATGATGGGGGTTTAGACCCCATTGCCACAATGTTCAAAATGTGCTTCAGCTATGGACCCCACACTTACCTTTTGGTCACTGTGATGATGGGGGTTTGGACCCCATTGCCACAATGTTCAAGATGTGCTTCAGCTATGGGCCCCACACTTACCTTTTGGTCACTGTGATGATGGGGGTTTAGACCCCATTGCCACAATGTTCAAAATGTGCTTCAGCTATGGACCCCACACTTACCTTTTGGTCACTGTGATGATGGGTGTTGGACCCCATTGCCACAATGTTCAAAATGTGCTTCAGCTATGGACCCCACACTTACCTTTTGGTCACTGTGATGATGGGGGTTGGACCCCATTGCCACAATGTTCAAAATGTGCTTCTGCTATGGACCCCACACTTACCTTTTGGTCACTGTGATGATGGGGGTTGGACCCCATTGCCACAGTGGTCATGGTCTACTTGCATTGTGGGGGCCACACACATTTATGTGTGACACATGTGATAGGGGGTCACATTGTATGTTCAAAGTCATGTTCAGTGTTGTAGGCATTTGACACAGTCTACACACGCTTGTCATGGTGTTGGGGGGATGTCTTTTTGTTGCATTCCTTATGTTGGTGTGTGCTTGTTGTGTCATGCATTACCCATCCTATGAGTGGGGGTGTTGTTGGTGGTAGGCATCCTGCCCCCATGGGTAGGGGTGGTGGTAGGGGTAGGCATCTAGCACCCCTGAGTAGGGGTGGTAGTGGTGGTAGGCATCCAGCCCCCCATGGGTAGAGGTGGTAGTAGTGACAGGCATCTAGCACCCCCTGGGTAGGGGTGATGGTAGGGGTAGGCATCTAGCACCCCTGGGTAGGGGTGGTGGTAGTGGTAGGCATCTGGCACCCCTGAGTAGGGGTGATAGTGGTGGTAGGCCTCCAGCCCCCATGGGTAGAGGTGGTAGTAGTGACAGGCATCTAGCACCCCTGGGTAGGGGTGATGGTAGGGGTAGGCATCTAGCACCCCCTGGGTAGGGATGGTGGTAGTGGTAGGCATCTGGCACTCCCTGGGTAGGGGTGGTGGTAGTGACAGGCATCCTGCACCCCATGGGTAGGGGTGGTAGTAGTGACAGGCATCTATCACCCCCTGGGTAGGGGTGGTGGTAGGGGTAGGCATCTAGCACCCCCTGGGTAGGGGCGGTGGTAGTGGTAGGCATCTGGCACCCCCTGAGTAGGGGTGGTAGTGGTGGTAGGGATCCAGCCCCCCATGGGTAGAGGTGGTAGTAGTGACAGGCATCTAGCACCCCCTGGGTAGGGGTGGTGTTAGTGGTTGGCATCCAGGCCCCTATGTGTATATGTGGCATTGGTGATAGCCATCCCGCCCCTATGGTGCTGCTGTTGCTGGTGTAAGTAATTTCTGCATCCCTATGTGTGTGTGTGATATGTCGGGTACTTGTGGTTTGTTTGTGTGGTGGGTGTCTGACTTACCTTCTGCGTCGTACGCGTCCGTGCCAGTTCTGGTAATAGATGTAGAATATTGGTAGGATCGGCACGATGGGATTCATGGTTGGTTCGTCTCGTTCGGCTTTCTCTTTGCTTCGCCTCGTCCTCGTCGCTGGCGTGTTCGTCTCGTAGCCGTGGATCGTCTTGTGGCGCGAATCGGAGCTTATGTGCGCCTCTCCCGGATGCTTTGACGTGCATTGCGTAGCGACGGGTTCGGCGCGTACGGAGGGCGCATCATACTTGTCCGGCCGGACTGGGCTGCATTTTGGCTTCCGTGCGACACGATTCTGCGTTTACGGATCCGCCTCGGTCGGAGAACAGGACCTGTATTGGGTGAGTACGACTGGGTCGGGATTTGGGCAGTTGTGCGCATCGTACTTGTTCGTTCGGACGTATGTGCGAATCGGTCGGGAAACAGGCATTCGCCTGGCTTTTTTCCCGGCCGAATGGTATTAGGTGCGCCTCCGACCGGGATCGAAATCGACCCCCTAGGTCTTTGAGTTTGGCAGCTTTTGGCGTAACTCTAAAATGAATGATATGCATGATGCTATAACAGCTGCAGCAGAGGCAATTTTGGCAAGCTTCTCGCTGACTGATTGTTGGGGGTATCTAATCTGAGGATGTACAGCCATCGTCTGAATTGCTGCAAGAATGTACCAAAGAACATCTGGGTTAGAACTCTGCGGCTGATGAGGAGAAATTTGAGGATTATAATTAGATTTCTGGAAGGAAACACTCTAGACTGGGATGGTCATGCAGGATTGTGAATCGCGCCCGTTCACAAGTGAAACACTGCTCCCTAGAGAACAAGTGGCAGTCCATATAGGACATATGTAACAAGGAAGGACAAAATATTGTTTATCAGCTTGTGGAGAATGCCAGCAAGTATTTAGTTTTTTGCATATGCCCATTTGTAGCACGAGTGTCTATTGAAATGTATTTCTTTTTATCATCCATTTAAACAAAGTACAGCCTTCAGGTTTCAGTAAATATTTAACATACTGACATGGCGGTTGAGAACAGAGGGGCAGATTTACAAGCCCCTTGCGCCACTTTTGCGTCACTTTTAACATGGGAAAAATGACGCAAAAGTGGCGCAAGGGGCTTGTAAATCTGCCCCAGAGTATTTTACTTGAATTGAATAGTCCTTCCTTTGTGTCCACTTGTAATCTCATTCTCCTATAGGAGTGCAATGTCTTAGTTTTATACTTTGAATGCCCAAGGGTTGTGTTTATTGTAGGAAGCATTGAAAAAGGCCTAAGAAGCACTGTTTTGAAAGATTGGTCAAATGAGTACTTCATGAAATTCACAGCACTGGCGGCTCATCTCTATAACATAGTCTGACAACCAAGATCACCAGTCGTCTACATTTGGAATGCTATGACTCCCTGTCTAAAACGCCATCTGAGTCTGAACTGACTATATTTCCGAAAATGTTTGAATGGATCATGTTGTATTATTCATGTTTCGTCTGCACGTGATTTTATTTACTTATGGATTAATTTTGGAATTTATGCAGTTGGTGTGATTTAGGGGTTGGGATAACACAGGCTCAACCTAGCATTTTCTTCAGATTTATTGGATTTGCGTCAGGTAACGTGGTTTTACCACGTGATAAGTTTAAAAGCACTGGTAGTGTTCATGTTTTTTTAGAGAGCACTTTCACTACGGGGCCTGAGACAGGCGTGCACGAAGGTAAATATAGTTAGTATGTTTATTTTTAACACCGTCATGAGTTAAGTTCACCTTTAGTTATAATTGACTCAGGCACATTGAATATAATTTATGTTTTTCACTTACTGCTGGGCCATACGGGAATGTGGGGCATAATTCATGCACCTAGCATTTCGAATATATTTTATGATTATGAGTGACTTACTGGTAATATATACATCATCTGTTTTCTTACAGTTACCCCCGACGAAGGGCATAGATTGCCCGAAATGCATTGGGTCCTTTAATTAACTTAATGTCACGCCATGCGGAGGGGTGAAACCCCAGTTGCTGTTCATGAAAGGCCTGGATAGGCATTCGTTAAATTTGGAACAGAAATTTGTATGACCATTAGAAAAGAAATGACTACGTATTGAGTCTTAAAAATGATTTGGATTAAAATAAAAACTTTCGAATTCATCTAAATGAGAAGTGTTCTTTTGGCAGTGCACCCCGTGTTGGAACCTGACGAGGTTCCATTATCACTGACATTTGGATATTTGGCATTATCTTACTTTGGTCATTTCGTACCTGCTGCCTGTCTCATATCACATGTCTGGGGTGGGTGACAGCTGGGGTTTGTGTATTCCCTCTAGACAGCCACACACAATAGGAGCTTAAGTGTGACTTGATGGGCCACTCTGAAAGGATGGAAGGGAGGAGCTTAACCCAACCTCACTTACACCTGAGTAGTAAGTAAGTAAGGAGCTTGTAACGCGCACGAATGCCGAGGCGTCTTGGCGCTGGAGTTGCAGAGAAACGTAGTGAAATTAGGAGTCGCCAGGTCATTCCTGAGAAGAAAAGAGCCAAGTTTTGACCAATCTCCTAAACTGGGGTCTAGAGGATTGAAGCCTAACGTTGTCTGGTAACTCATTCCAGAGCTTAGATGCTAGATATGAGAGACATCTGCCTCCCCATCCTGCCTTGTTGATTTTAGGAACCTGAACCAAAGCTTTATTGGCCAATCTGAGATTCCGGCGGGGGGTGTACCATTGGAATGGTTTGTGAAAATCCATTGGCCCTCCCCCATAGAGGGCTTTATGCACCAGACATAATGCCTTAAACTCTGTTCGATGCCTAACTGGAAGCCAGTGGAAATTCCTGATAGCGCTAGAAATATGATGATATTTAGGGACATTAAGCAAGGTTTGTGCTGCAGCATTTTGCAAAGATTGCAGTTTTGACAGTTGACGTTTGTCAACGCCTAAATACAGAGCATTGCAATAGTCAATACAGGAAAGAATAAGGGCAACCATGACCGTTTTCCTCAGGTCTAAGGGAATAAATGGCAAGATTTTACGCAACATTTTTAAAAGAAAGTAGCAGGATGACGTCACCTGGTTAATCTGCCCTGAGAAGTTTAGCTGGACATCACAGAGAAAACCTAAATTCCTCATTTTGTCTACGGGGACCGGACAGACTCCTGCCACTGCCGGCCACCATGCTTGATTCCAAATAGGAGGTCCATTTCCAAATTCCATAACCTCCGTCTTATCCGTATTTAATTTAAGATAGTTCCTGTGCATCCATTCCATAATGTGCCCTAGACAGCTGTGAAATCTACCTGCCACTGTATCCGCACCTGAGGAGATGGAAATGATAATATGTGTATCGTCGGCATACGATACTAGCGAGAAGCTTTGGTCCCTAATTAGTTTAGCCAGCGGCGTCACATAATTATTAAATAGAGTTGGTGACAGTGCTGAACCTTACGGAACTCCACAGGGGAGAGAGAATCTATCAGATTAAAGGTTGTCCCAGCACACCCTCTGTTCTCTGGCTGTCAGGAAAGAGATGAGTAGGGTTAACGCTGAGTCCTTAATTCCTATTGCCTTCAGCCGTTGCGTAAGTACCGTGTGATTAACCGTATCGAACGCGGCTGAAAGGTCAAGTAGGATAAGGACGGCTCTGCCACCACCATCAATTCGCCAATGGATTTCCTCAGTGGCCATGATTAGTGCTGACTCCGTAGAGTAAAGAAAGAAACAATTACAGGACTAAGACCTGTTAACCCAGGTGAGACCGGGTAAAGTATGCAACAAACAACACTGTCTCAACTGGTAGTCAATAAAGTAGTGCAGCAAAAAACAGTGAAATAAATCACAATGGGGGCGGGGAACAAAAGAAGGGAGACCACAACGAAAATGGTAGAGTGAAAAAGGTTATTATTTGTAAGTAGTTTAAACAGCACTACGGTACATTTAAGTATACAATGACCAAAAAACACAAGGTGAGCACTGGGCGTGCTAGTGATGGTGAGCGGCGCAGTGACACAATGGTGAAGACAACAGCGTGAACGGCGATGAGGGATAAGAGGAATGTGGTCAAAATTACAAAATTATATACAATGTTGATGTTCAGGATTCAAGTTCTATGCTGGGTAGTCGACGGCGTTTAAACCTGATTGATTTCATGTCATCATCAGGACAATGGTCATTGGATTGAAAGTAGTGCTGTGTAGGGGGTGGAAGGGAGAGGAGAATAGATAAGTAGGTAAGAGGCCCAAGAAAGAGATAAAGGATAAGAAGGTCCAAATGCATGGAAATTACCTTAGTTGGACAAGTATTGAGTGAAAAATCTGGGCAAGAGCAATGAAGGTTTAGTGGAACCAACTGGGCGTCAGGTGTCCACTGGTGCTCTAAAGGGGGAAAGGAAATGGGTAAATATGGTGCCTCGATCAGTATAGAGGGCAGGAAAATGGCATGCGCTGTAGGCGTGCATATAATTACCCAAAACATAGACATGATACTTTGGGGAGGGGTCTCAAGATCCACGGGAAGAATTCATGAGCCTTGCGATCAACAAGAGTCTGAAAGGTGGGGAGGGGTAATTAGGTGCATAATGAACAGTCGGCGTCAAGGCAAGTAAGGGAAAATGCTGTCATGGTGCCGGGAGTCGGCCGTGACTTACTTGAGTTGGGGACAATCCAGAAAACGGAGTCGCACGGTGGCGGATCAATGAATCCAAAGCTACACCGGAGGAATCAAACCGCCGTGTTGCAGCCTGGCGTCGGACGAATGAAGCGTCCAGGAGCGCCGGGAGACAGAGCAAACGGCAATATGTGCCATGTCGGCCGGGCAGGTGACGCTAGTCACGGGGGGGGTTGTTGGAAAGGAAAACGAGACTGGAGGTGGCAGGATCTCACAAGGGGCCCCGGGGGGACCAGGGAGTGTCGATCGGTAGGAATGAGTTACACCGAAAGTGCAGGGTTCAAATCGCAGTTAGCGGCCATTCAATTGTTTACAACGAAAAATTAACAATTAATAATTAAATAACAATGAATGAGAGCTCAAGATTTAAAACAGTGATATCGACACTACATGGCAGAAGTTAGTAGTACAATTGCAAAACTCGACATTTAACATGAAGGGAAACAAAGTATGTTAATGAAGACGCAATTGATCGAAAACTGTGCAACGATGGTGATGTCAAAAGTATATTAATAGTTAAGAAAGGCAGTTATTTGGAGGTAGAATCACAATTGAATCAAGGGGTATACAATGCATATTATGATAGCAAGTATGTGCAAGGTATGAGCTATACCCAAATCTTATCTAACAATTATAATATTGCTGATCCCGCGGTCGACGTCAACCGGGTGGCATGTACTTATGATGGGGAGAAAGAGGGAAAAAAGCAGGGAAAAAAACAATGCGCAGGCACAAATTAGCTAGTAGCGACCTACAGGACTATACAGTCTAATCACAATTCAATGTACATCGACGTAGTCATTTGCATGTTGACCTGGGAAAGAGAGGTAATGCACAGGCACAATTTAGATCGTAGTGACATATAGGACTGTGCAGTCTAATGACAATTCAGGATGTATATATCAAAGAAACATGTGTGGTCTGGTACAGGTGTATCCCAATGGAGTCAATTAGCATGTTGACCAAGGAAGTAGTGGTCTAAACAGGTGTGGTAAATAAGTCGGGTGAGAGAATGCCGAGAGGCGGCCATGTAGAGGGAGTCAGATGGCGCTTGAGCGGGTCAAGGAGCTGTAATGACTGTGTTCCACTCATCCAGTGTATTTAAGCCATTCTCGACAGTATTGCAGCATGCAATCCATCTGCACTCACATTTGTTCAGCAGGAGTTGTAGGTTTCCACCTCTGAGCGGAAGAGTAGGGCGGTCAATCACCTGCCAGGTCAAGTCAGTTTCAGAATGATTCTTTTCTTTGTAGTAACCCACAAGGCTCTTATCCCTCATCGCCGTTCACGCTGTTCTCTTCACCATTGTGTCACTGCGCCGCTCACCATCAATAGCACGCCCAGTGCTCACCTTGTGTTTTTTGGTCATTGTACACTTAATTGTACCGTAGTACTGTTTAAACTACTTACAAATAATAACCTTTTTCGTTGTGGTCTCCCTTCTTTTGTTCCCCACCTACATTGTGATTTATTTCACTGTTTTTTACTGCCCTACTTTAGTGACTACCAGTTGAGACATTGTTGTTTGTGGCATACTTTACCCGGTCTCACATGGGTTAACGGGTCTTACTCCTGTAATTGTTTCTTTGTTATTGAGCAACCGCTGGGTTGCGAGAGTATCTCTCATATTTCACACATTAGGTTGTAACATAGTGTGTAATTAATCAACACAATATGTCCTCTAGGGAGACCCCTGCATACACTGTTGACTATATCCAATGCATTCTAAGTGGCCCTCCATTACTGTCACACACGTCCACCCCTCCCGCAATAGCACCTAACAATTCAAGGGCTCTACTAGAGAAACTCGAGAACTTAAAGAAGAAGCAAATCCGCACAGATCTCCACGCACGCATGTTAACAGAATATCTCAAATCTGATACAATACCACTTGGTCTCGAAATACGCAACATCCCAGCCATCTTCACACAAGACCCGAAATTCCGCACTGGTTTCAGCCACCTTGCCACCACTTGCTCCAGACACTGGATGGTGTTAGGCATAGACACAGCCATAGAACACAGCCGTAAGGAACTGGAAGAGATTGCAGAACTTAAGAAGTTAATCCTATCAGACACATCTATAGCTGACGCAAAGGCTTTACTGGATAAAATATACAGTACCATTGCCACATTTCACACCTTTGAACAAAACAAGAAGATAAATAAAATACAAAAGGATATAAAAAACTACAATAAGGACACGACTTATCCCTACCTTCTTGACACATTCTTCAATACACCTTACCAACCACCGAGAAACAGAAACTGGGGCAGGTACAGGAACAATCAAGCAATCACGTTCTCGGATTCATCAAACACATCCATAGAAGACTCGGTCCCTGGAGAAGGTCCAAGCGCTGAACGCCCACGGAACAGATCCCATCCACAACCCTTTCTACCAACTGTATTTTTTAGGAGGGAACCGCGGCCGCGGTCGGGGGCAAACAAGACCCAACTACCAATACCAATACGCGGGAGAGCGACTAACACGTCGCAAGTTCTATCAGTGGGGCCCCCAATGATGTCCCTTCCCATTGTTAGACATGATGCCAAATTAGCCCAGATGACAACCAATACTGATGAGACCATCCCACCTCAGATGGGTATCGTAATGGATCAAATGCCCTCCGCACAACGCAACATCGTTACCCGAGCTGACCAGAGCAGATCTAATGCCTCCCCTATCCCAATCTTCAATCTTTCCAAGAATACCCTGTTTTCAGAGGAAATTTCACTCCTCAGCAAAGGCCTCTCATTTGTACCAGCAGATCGCAGCAATTTCTTCAAACCACAAGAGGACTTATTCTTATTCTTCCGACGAATCCGCCTCAAACAATTCTTCTGCGACCAACCTGACCCCAATAAACCTTATGAGTAACAGTCCATACAGCCTCTACCTTCCTTCCTCCTGCATCTATGATGCCACCTGAAATCCTGGCTTTCGAAAGATTAGTCATGCATGAAGTCAAGGAATTACAATCTCACTCTGAATTTGTCCCATATAATATACCCATCAGGGAGAAGCAGGTCCTAGAAAACGTACGTGACAATGAATACATAGTCATCAAAACTGCGGACAAGGGTGGGGGTATAGTGATCATGGATATGGACCATTATGACACCGAGGTCCTACGCCAACTCAGTAACACCTCCCACTATCGCCCTTTACCCACAGACCCCCTGACTGACATTCGCAAGCAAATACAAAAGTCACAACCCACGCTCTAAACTCCAACATCATCTCCAAAAAAGAACACGCTTTCTTAAATAATCCACACCCCGACCTCCAGTTATATATGTATTGCCAAAAATCCACAAGGACACGACTAACCCACCGGGACGTCCCATAGTATCTGGATGTGGTTCCATTCTGGAAACACTGGGGAAATACATTGACTCTTTTCAAAAGGATTTTGTCCCACTGACCAACACTTTTATAAGGGACAGCACACATCTCATCAACATCATTGAAGACAGACCTTTTGATAATAACAATGACCTCATGATAGGCCTAGACATCGAATCATTGTACACCAACATACCCCACTCTGAAGGCCTCACCATCATAACACAACTCCTTGACGCACGACCCAGACCAGTCCGAATCCCCACTGACTTCATCATTGACCTGCTACGCATCGCACTAACCAATAACTATTTCCTCTACAAAGACACCTTTTTTCTACAGATCAAAGGTGTCGCTATGGGGGCCTGCTTCGCCCCTAACTTTGCCATCCTGTATGTCCATCACCTCGAAACAACTCACTTCCTATCTGCACATAATCCTTTTCTTAACAACATTAATCTCTGGTGTCGGTACGTCGAGGACATTCTCCTACTCTGGCACTGCACACATGAAGATCTGGCATCCTTTATATCTTGGCTCAACAACTGCCAAAATCATCTCAAATTCACCTCTGATGTTAGAAACAATGATCTCCCCTTCCTCGACCTCACCCTTCATGCAGAGGAAGGTATCGTAGGCACTGCCCTTTACCGAAAACCTACAGAGCGGAACACTCTTTTAATGTACTCTAGTTACCACCCCAGAGGCCTGAGGGATGGCTTACCATACGGCTAATTTCTCTGCATCCGTAGAAATTGTAAATGGCGAAAAGACTATTTTAGGGAAGCTGCCATCCTCTCTGAGAAGTTGATCAACAGAGGTTACCCAAAACGTATCGTCTCCTGTGCGTCCAAACGGGCATGGTACTGCCACAGGGAGGTTCTACTCTCCCCCTCACTCAAACGGACCAGCCTACGCATCCCATTTGTATCCACCTACAGCCCCTCCAGCAACTTGGTTTGCAGGGTTATAAAAAGAAACTGGCCCATATTACGGACCCATGCGCCCTTCAAAGAACCACCCTTGTTTTCCTACAAGAGGAGCAGTAACCTTGCGGACAAACTGGTTCATGCCATTACCTGGCCTAAACATGATAGAAAAACACAAACTGTGGCCTCACTGTGGGGGTTACCACCGGCCGTGGGCCATTACAAATGCCAAACCTGCACAGCATGTAACCTCACCCACAACACCAAGGAATTCGTAGCGGCTGGGCATACTTACAAACTCAAAAACTTCTCCAACTGCCGCACGACAAATGTAATTTACGCCATACGCTGCCCTGTAATCTATTATACATCGGACAAACCACACAGATGGCAAAGCAGCGGATTTTCCAGCATCAAAGCCGCATCAGATGTAATGTTGAGACTGCCCCCCCTTGTGGGTCACTACAAAGAAAAGAATCATTCTGAAACTGACTTGACCTGGCAGGTGATTGACCACCCTACTCTTCCGCTCAGAGGTGGAAACCTGCAACTCCTGCTGAACAAATGTGAGTGCAGATGGATTGCACGCTGCAATTCTGTCGCGAATGGCTTAAATACACTGGATGAGTGGAACACGGTCATTACAGCTCCTTGACCCGCTCAAGCGCCATCTGCCTCCCTCTACATGGCCGCCTCTCGACATTCTCCCACCCGACTTATTTACCACACCTGTTTAGACCACTACTTCCTTGGTCAACATGCTAACTGACTCATCAGGATACACCTGTGCCAGACCACACATGTTTCTTTGATATGTTGTTGGACTTGGCCCTTTTTGCAGGGTCATCCCTAAACTTTTTGCCTTCCTCCTATATTTTTTCTGACCTGTTGTTGGCTGTTTTATGACTCTGGGCACTTTACCACTGCTGATCAGTGCTAAAGTGCAGATGCTCTCCCCATGATAAATTGTGTGATGGATTAGTGACTCCATGATTGGATGATTGGTTTACTTGTCAGTCCCTAGTACAGTGCACTCAGTGTGCCCAGGGCTTGTAAATCCAATGCCGCTGGTGGGTTTGCAGCACTGGTTGTGCCACCCACAGGAGCAGCTTGTAAAGTGTGTCTCAGGCCTGCCATTGCAGAGCCTGTGTGCAGCCTAGGGCTGCCATGTCGACTTGGTGAGTGCACCCACTTACCAGGCCCTAAACCTTCCCTTTACTGCATGTTGGTCTACCCTAAAGTAGGCCCTAGGGCAGGGTGCATTGTAAGTATAAGGTAGGACATGCCCTGGTGTGTGTGGCATGTCCTAATAGTGAATTACAGCCATTTTCGTTTTTCACTATTGCAAGGCTACCTGCTCCCCATAGGCCAGAATGGGCAGTTCTGATTATTACACCTTATAATCCTAACTGACCCAGGGAACATGGTAGAAAAACGAATTTAGTATGCCTGAACTCAGAATGATAAAATGCATCTTTTAGTGAAGTTGGTTTTAACATTCTGTGTTTGAAAATACCACTTTTAGAAAGTGGGTATTTTCTTGCCTAAACTTCCAAGCCTGCCTCTTCTAGGTTGTGTATTCCTTGTCTGGTTTGTGAGTGACTGGGGCTGGGGGTGGCTCCAGGAGACAGGGTGAGTCAGCACAGGGCTGAATAGAGAGATCTGCATCCAGAGTGGAGGGAGGAGTTGCACCTGGGTCTGAATAGGGCTGTGCCTGCCTTCCTCAATGCTGGCTCCACCTCCTGCCGGGCGGCTGAGCACTCTGCCCCACATTCTGAAAGGAAAGAAGGAGTCCTGTAAACAAAGTGCTCCAGGACTGACCAGAACTGGTTTTGGGCTAGGCAGACGCCTCTCTGCCTCCAGAGAACAAAGAGAAAAGGTGTATAAAAAGGGGACCCAGACCCCTAGGAAATTAGATCACTTTTGGGAAACAAGAAGAAACCTTTGCTGAGGAGCGGAACCAAGAAGAAACTGAGGAGAGACTATCCCTAAGCCTGAAGTGCTGCTTGGGGGACTGGCCTGCAGTGGTTTGCCTGACTGCCAAAGAAAGGAGAAAGGAACTTTTGCTTTGCTGTAACTTTCATCAACTTGTGAAGGATCTCCAAGGGCTTGATTTTAGAGCTTGCCTCCTGCTGAAGTCTCAGGGACAACAGACTTCACCCACCAACTCCCCCTGTATTCCCTTGCTGGGAATTTGGACCTTCTGACACACTTGCGTGTCTCTGGGAGCTGGAAGCGCGACTCAACACGAAGAAGCGTGTCGCCGCAGCCGCTGAATCTCGCATCGCCGGAGAAGAGTGTCGCCGTCGCATCAGACGCCGGCGCATCCCCGAAGAAGCGCGCCGCATCCTTCGAAGCGCCTCGCAGCACCGGTGAAGAGTGTCGCCGTCGCATCAGATGCCGTCGCATCCCCGGGGCAGAGCATCGACCTCGCATCAGACGCCGATGCATCGCAACACGAGGCGCGCCCCGCATCCCAGGAGAAGATCGTCGACCTCGCATCAGACTCCGTCGCATCGTAACATAGAAGTACCAGAGTTTTTATCATGTTCTAAATGAAAATTAAAATCCCCTAATAACGTGAAAGTAGGAGAGTCCAAACACGATTCCATGAAGGACTGTAGGCCTTGAATAAATAAGGATTTGGGCCCAGGCTGCCTATAGAGGAGCAGACCAGGGAAGGATAACGAATTGCTTATTTTGATGTTAAAAGTCATGGCTTCTGCTCCTGGCAGCAGGACGGCCTCAATAATAACCTTGAACTCAGACCTGTATATAATTGCAATCCTACCACCCATTTGTCCTGACCTGGGCACACTGGCTAACGAATATCCAGCTGGTAGTGCCGTCACCCAATCAGGTTCGGACATAGTAGTGGCCCACGTTTACGTGAAAAAAACCATGTCAGGATCTGATGTCTGCAACAGGCATTCAAGCTCATACTTATGTTTGATCACTGATCTGGCATTAAGCAGGATAGCGGTTAGTAATCCTCTCTCAGATTCTGGTGAGTTTGTATCCCCTGTAGAGGTGAAGGATGAAGGAACAGAGGGGGTACTATATTTGCTTATTCCCAAGGCTGCGTTCGATGGATAGGCAGCCACCTTGGGAAAGCTATAAGCCGGGGTGGTGGCAGGAAGATTACTGGCTGAGAGTGAATAGTTACAATAGGAGCAGAGCAAACTATGATTGCTCAGATCCCCAAAGCCAATAGCGGTGTTGCCACACTTACCCTTGCTTAGTGCCAGTAGATGTTCCCGAGTATACAAAGGGCTACATACCCCTCTATAGTGAGTCTGGAGCCAGGGCAGGGAGGGAAGGGCCTGTGTGCACTTGAAATACCTGTCTTTGAAGTCTCCCCCACCTCAAAGGCAATACTTGGTATAAGAACTGGACCTTAGACACCACTTCAGTACACTTCTGGACCTGTGGATACTCGGCCAGGAAGAAGGACTGCTGAGCTGCTGAAGGTCTGCCACTCTGCTCGACTGCTGCTTTGTGGGACTACTGCTGTCCTGCTGCCCTCCTGCCTGAGTGAGAAGACTGGACTTGTTTCACTTGACCCCAGAACCCGGAGTGACTACAAGTTCTAGCCGGCTGGCCTCCTGATCTGAAGTCTCAGGGACATAAAAGACTTCCATCGTCTGCACCTGGACTCTGCCATCTGTGAGTCTACCCTGCAAAGTAGTGCCACCCCAGTCCTGGACCCTTGGTAGTGGGTCTGAGGTGCTTGCCAGCGGAACCAACAC
The DNA here is from genome assembly GCA_963921515.1 of Calotriton arnoldi. Lineage (NCBI taxonomy): Eukaryota > Metazoa > Chordata > Amphibia > Caudata > Salamandridae > Calotriton > Calotriton arnoldi. Next base: position 116,438 of record CAWUFW010001003.1, on the reverse strand, counting down.
ATCTTCTCTGCTGAGCGACGCATCACCGAGCAGAACTGACATCTCCTTGGCTGAGCGGTGCATCCCCAAGCAGATCCGACCCATTGCCCCTGTTTCATGGATTGGACCCATCAAAAAAGACTTGTATCGCCACTGTCTCCCGTATCTGAGACCAACCCATCACCTTCGGAACCGCCAATGAACAACGCTATTCCCGGCACAAGCTCCTCCCATCCCTCATCGATGGCAGCTTTGACGTCGACACCAAAACTATGCATCACAGATTCACCACTCATCAGAACCAGCGCATCACCTCTGCTGAGCCTCTCATCCGACACTGGTCTTCACATCAGAAGCCCTGTTGACAGGATCCTCGAATTCGATGCTTGATGACCTCTTACTGCAGCCTAGTCATATCTTGGAACCGAGGTATCACCTCTGCAGAGCGATGCATATTCAACGTGGATCCACGCAACTCTCTGCAACTAGGATTAAGGTACTTTGTTCAGCGGGCCTAACTAGGTCCCTGTGGCCGGCCCACACTCCATCGCGGTTGGCCTGAACTTGTGACTTTGTCCCGGTCCAGCGCGACCAGATATCCCCAATAGTGGTTGGTTTCTGCTTGTAGGCACAATTTTACTTACAAACTTTGAAATTCACTATCTCCAGTTCTACTAATTGAATTTTTGTCATTTTGTTCTTATTTTATTTATTAAATTAAGCTCTATTAGTCTAACTTGGTGTGGAATCTTTTTGTGTTGTGTTTTTACAGTTTTACTGTTTGAAGTGTTGCACAAACACTTCACACATTGCCTCTAAAGTTGAGCCTGACTGCTCTGTGCCAAGCTACCAGATGAGCACAGTTTAATTTAGGGTTTGTTTGCTTCTTACCCGGACTATGATTGTGGTTCCTGCTTGCCTAGGTCTCAAACCCCAGTCAACCAGCAACCCAATTCCTAACTACATATATATTACCTACTGGCGACAGCCAGTCGGTAATTATAGATAGGACCAAAGACTCCATAGGAAAAGCGTTTTTTTGTTTTGCCAATAACTTTGGTGCCGCTTGACGAATCTTCACAAAATAAAAAATAAATCCCCTTTTTGGTTCAGCTGTTGTGTTGAAAGTTTCGGGGTGATCTGTCAAGCGGGGGCCGAGATAAAAGGGGGTCCCAAAACACATTTTCCCAATGTTATGTCTATAGGGATTTTTGATTTTTTTTAACACGAATACAGCCTGAACCGGAATGAATGGAATTACAACAAATTTGGCAGAAAGCTAGATGTTGGTCCAGAAAGCGTGCTTTTGTGATTTGGTGTAAAGACGTTCAGTAGTTTCAGAGTTATTTAAGTTTAAAAACTACAGATAGGACCAAAGACTTCATAGGAAAAGCATTTTTTGTTTTGCCAATAACTTTAGTGCCGCTTGACAAATCTTCACGAAATTGAAAAATAAATTCCCCTATTTGGTTCAGCTGTTGTATTGAAACTTTTGGGGTGATCTGTCAAGAGGGGGCCGAGATAAAGGGGGGTCCCAAAGCACATTTTCCCAATGTTATGTCTATAGGGATTTTTGATTTTTTTTAACACGAAAACAGCCTTAACCAGAATGAATGTAATTACAACAAATTTGGCAGAAAGCTAGATGTTGATCCAGAAAGGGTGCTTTTGTGATTTGGTGTAAATCCGTTCAGTAGTTTCCAGAGATATTTAAGTTTAAAAACTACAGATAGGACCAAAGACTTCATAGGAAAAGCATTTTTTGTTTTGCCAATAACTTTGGTGCCGCTTGACAAATCTTCTCGAAATTAAAAAATAAATTCCCCTTTTTGGTTCAGCTGTTGTGTTGAAAGTTTCGGGGTGATCTGTCAAGCGGGGGCCGAGATAAGGGGGGTCCCAAAGCACATTTTCCCAATGTTATGTCTATAGGGATTTTTAATTTTTTGAACACGAAAACAGCCTTAACCAGAATGAATGTAAGTACAACAAATTTGGCAGAAAGCTAGATGTTGATCCAGAGAGCGTGCTTTTGTGATTTGGTGTAAATCCGTTCAGTAGTTTCAGAGATATTTAAGTTTAAAAACTAACGATATCTGGGAGCCAAAAATCCTACTGAAATCCTACTGAAATTTGATTGGCTGTCAACACTCCAACCAGGAAGTTTTAGCAGCCATCTTGGGATTTGGCTTGAAGCAGAGTACTATTAAAAATGTTTAAAAAAAGAAAACAGGTAGGGTAGAGATACCCTGTCCCCCAATGCCTCTTGGGGGCAGGGGGTCCCCCAGGGCCTAAAAAAGCATTTTTTTAAAAATTGGGAGGATCTGCTCCCCTCCCTGAAGAAAGAAAAAAAAAAAAAATACATAAAAGGAACGGCAAGTCGCGGGAGACCCCGCACCCTTTCTCTGCCACTCTGCAAACGCGTCTCCTGGTGCACTGTCGGTTGGTTCCAGAGGGTCCTTGGGGGCCAACAAGCCCTCTTGTTACCTCCAGTAAGTTTCACACAGCCTGATTTCTGAGAGGACTTTGAAGGCCACTCCTCCTTTCTCCACCACTCTGCAAATGTGCCTTCTGGCACACTGCTGGTTGGGGGATGAAGTCCCCTTGGCTCCAGAGGGTTGTTGGGTGCCAACTACCCCTCCTGTAACCTCCAGTAAGTTTCAAATAGTGGGATTGCTGAGAGGTTATCGGATGCCACGCCCCTTTCCCCACCACTCTTTAAACACGCACTGCTGGTTGGGAGATGAAATCCTCTTGGTTCCCAAGGGTCCTTGGGGCCAACTACCCCTCCTCTTGCCCCCAGTAAGTCCCACAGAGCACAATTGTTGTAAAGACTTCGGCGGCCATGCCCTATTTCTCCACTACTCTTTAAACACGCCTCCTGATGCACTACTGCTTGGGGGATGAAGTCCCCTTGGTTGCTGAGGGACCTTTGGGGCCAAGAAGCCTTTTTGTTACCTCCAGTAAGTCCCTTACAGTGGAATTCTTGAGTGCTGGTCAGAAGTACCGCCCCCTTTCTCCACCACTCTCTAAATGTGACTACTGGTTAAACAATCATAGAAATTAACTTAAAAAACCAAAGGTTGCAGGGACATTATAGTTAGGAAAATAATTTGAAAACCCTTAGAAATTCACTGAAAAAAACAAAGGTTACAGTTAGGCTGGGATTTCACTCATTCAAAGCCAGTGATATTCAGCAATTATAGTTACCTGAGCTAACTATAACTTATGCCCCCGCAATGCACTGCTTATGACCTCACATATTACATTACTTATAACATGGTCAGGGACATCAGTGATGACATCTTAAAGGCCATCACCGATAACATCATCCACAGAACGACTCACACCCCCACTCACACCCCCATAGAACCTCTTGTATGCCCACTGACACATCCACAAGACCACTCACATACCCATTCACAGACCCATACCATTGTGGGGGCGTACGTTATAGTTAGCTCAGGTAACAATAACTGCTGAATTTTACTGGTTTTGTATGAGTGAAATTTCAGCCTAACCATAACGTCCCTGTAACCTTAGTTTTTTCAGTGAATTCCTAAGGTTTTTTTTGTTCTATTTCCTAACTATAACATCCCTGTAACCTTTGTTTTTTTCCAGTGAATATATATAGAGAGAGAGAACTGAGGGACCTTTTGGTTGCACCTTTGCAATGCATAATGGAAAGTGTGGTCCATGATGAATGAAAGTCAACATATAAAAATCACGTTTTACAATGGCGAACATTTATGTTTTACATTGTGATGTGAAATAAATGTGAAGTAGAAGGAAAATTTACACGGAACACTAAGGTCAAGTTTTGTACCTTTTTAATAACATAAGGTGGCTTGTAAATATCGTTGGGAGTGAAGTCTCTCCACAGTGTTTATGCAATTAAAGCTGATAAGGGCGCACACTTGACCGCTTGACATTGTTGCATATGATTAAGACCAGTTGAAGGTCAAAACGCTTTATGCAATACATATCTTCAATAAAGGATATTTTTCTTTTCACTGACTGGATGGCTGGGCTTGTGTTTGCACTGAGGAAGGCGCGGTGTATTGTCTTATGGAATATGTTAGCGGTGACGTCCGCTGGTGAGCCCCGATCTGTGAGGCTGGGCATCTATATTCAGCATCATTCTCATATGGATTATATTGAAGGATGTCCACCAGCTGCTATAAAAGTGAGGCTGAGGTTGACTGCAGGAAGTAAGTGCCACTGTGATGTAATGAGAGGCCTGTCCAGTCACTGTTGGACTTTGAGGCATTTGGGAGCCAGAGTTTGTGGTGGTACTTCGAGTCCCCCACATGTACTGGGACAGATAATTAAGAAATCTACTTGCAGAGAAGTTTTAAGAACTGTGGGAAAGGAAAATAATACAGAGCGCTACAAACAAAGTTGTCGTTCTGGACATTACATGCGATGTTTTCAGACCCTCAGTCTATTTACTTAGGTGGTGCGAGTAGCACGAGGGACTGGTAGGATTTTAGTATTCACCCTGCATGCACAATGTGTTTATATCACTACCTATAATTGTTATTACTCTTAAGATGACCCAGGACCTATTTTAGGCTAGCATAGGGGTCAAAAAATGTTGGTAACAAAATAATTAATTTGGAGTTGTGATTCATTGGTTTTCAATTTATAATTCAACATCTGAGTTTTTAACCATACCAGAGGTACTCTTTATTAAAGTGGGTTTTGAGTATACCTCTAGGTATTTTTAATAATTTATTTTCCTGCCAATTCAACAGGACCCATGACATTGACCTGGCAACAGATTTCTAAGAACTCCCAGGGTTATGAGTAGCTGCCCTCGGTTGAGTCCGTTGGGGTGGCATTGTTCCTCCTCCAGTGTGAGAGGTTGTCAAATGATGAAGCATGCCTTGATAAGTTAAGGGTGAGATGACCTCTCAAAAATCTTTATGACCCTCTCCAAAAGAAGTCCTAACTACTAATGGGTAGCAGGGACATTAAGTAACCTCCAGTAGTTTTGTGTGTGTTATATGTTGGAGTATACCAAGACAGTGCAAGGGAAAAGTGCCAATAATTGGGCAAAGGTCTCCTTCATTGCGATTTCCAAACCAACCCCAGTAAGAATGCCTAGACCATTGCCACCACAGTGCACTATAAAGAGGTCTGGATGATGGCAATCTGCAATGCTTTCAACCAAAGGCAGCAATTGGTGGCACTTTAAACCTCTCTGGCCAATCCATTTAATGCCCACATTAGGCAAACCCAAGTCCCTTTCAATGCCACTCTTTCTCACACACTCTCTGTCCCAGAAAACAGAGCTGTGACCCACATTCCACACTAACCATTTTAAAGGAAGGAGTAGTAGCACACACAAGAAGTCTGCAGCTGAATGTGACAGTTGGTTGAATGAAAGGCAGTTAAAATGGAGGAGTGGAGTTGGTTTTTAGAAAATGAGGCATGTGATAGGCTAGTGTCAATATTGCAATACGTAAAAATAGGTTGTGTTTTAATTTCTAATGTGAGTACATCTGTGATTGGCTGCATTTAAATGTTTCATAGGCTGTGCTATTGCAGATAAACTTACATTTACGACCACTCAACAACACCTGATACAGTGCAATTGGAAGCTGGTATGCTGTGGTTGAAAAGTGTATGAACTTTTGATTTACTGTCACAGTAGAGTATTTAAGAAAACATGTTGCTATGTGAACAGAAGCAAACCAGTGTGGGGAAGGGTTCCAAATAGGTTGTGGTTTGATTTTTCAAACTATACTTGTTTAGTGCTACCATATAGCTAAAAAATGCATTTTCTAATTCACTGCTCTGATTACATCTGATATGCAGTTTAAAAAATATACTATTATTATTGTCAGTCAAGAAACTTTAGTTAAGAAACTTTATTCGGTCTAATATGACCATCAAAGTGCAAAGAATACAAAGTAGTGGATTCGCCAACACATACAATGCCTTAATAAATTACTTAAACAGAGATAGCTGACAATAAGTAAGATAACATCTTCATAAAAAGGTTAAAATGAGTAAAAGAATAGGTTAAAAGGGAGAGATATAAGGTAGGGGTATATCAAGTAAAAGACTCGCACTTTAATGGAGCCCTACGGAATTTTAGATTAAAAATATAAAAACATGTACTGTGAGGATACATTGATAAAACAAGTAACTAATATGTAATGAGCACAGTTTCCATGTTCCAGCTGCATGGCACCATTGATTAAAACAGCTAGGCTTGCAAATATTGTATTAGAAAGAGCCTTCATAAAAATAAACTTGAGTCTGAACAAAAGTGTACTCCAAAAGTCACTCTCAGGAATAAAACTTCACAGAGCGGTAGAGAAGATAAAAGTGCTAGTGCATATTATGCAAAGGTACCATATTACTTACATATAATATATAACTGAAACAGACGTGGCTTACAATGTTTGTCCCCACTAAAAAAAGAAACAAATGCTCAAATAGGAAGGGCAGGAAAACATAGATAGGAAATCCGCATCGTTTCCATGGTACATAGATCCAGTAAAATAATGTCTGCATACGGATCATATAAACAATCATAATAACATATTTACTGGTACAGATGCTATTTATAAATCATGCTCTAACTGTAGCTATAGACTAGTTGGGCCAGGTATAGTTAAAAAGCTACAGTAGATGGATTAGCCATTCATCAATCTAAGCCTCCTAATAAGCCACATTTTTCCCAGAAATTTGGCTACTGCACAAGCTAATAATGGCCTGGAGTCTGTTTTTAGTATGCGTAGCGCCTCTTGGTGACATCGAGTGCCCATCTGCCTACAGACCAGGGTTAACCACTTGAGTCTCGGGGGTTTATACAGTGGGCATACAAAGAAAACGTGGTTAATCGTCTTATGGGCCCCTGGATAATGGTGACAGTAGCATGATGCGTCATCGGCTCCTCGCTGCCAGGCAGCAGTGAATGAATTCAGAGGGAGAGTACCAAATCTGAATTGTATGTATAGCTTCCTATCATTCGGAATGGTGATAACCTCCATATACTGCTCATACATACTTAATAGCTTGAGTTCTAGAAATTCTGTTGTAAGGCGGCCACCAATTAGTGTCACATTTCTCTGCCCTACCCAATCCCAATAAAAGGTCTTGACGCAGTCTCTACTAGGTAACAAACTAACGTCGGACTCAGCCCACAGATTCCCCAGGCCAACCGCAGAGAGTAGTGTCTGGATGTTGCTAAACCACCCAATTTCTTTGAAACGATCTAAACTACAGATTTCTTCAAGGGCAGCCATATAGTGGGTAAGCTCAGGTGTTTTGTTCAGACGTAGCCAAAAAAGAAGAAGGTGTAATCTCGCTTTGTCCACTATTGTGGATCTGCCCATTGCGAGCCTTGGGGGGAGGAGTGGGGTACTCTGTGGGAGAGAGCAAAGGGACCTCAAGAATTTATTTTCTGTGCGGAGAAGGCCCTCTATATTGTCGAACCCCCAAAGTTCGGCTCCGTAAAGAGCGGAACTTACCACTTTCTGGTCGTAGATCTGGAGCAATGCTGCTATCGGCCTGGTTTGCGAAGCCCTATGTTCCTTTATTAATGCCCCTGTGGTTTTCCTCTGCTGGAGGATTCGTTTAGAGATGTGGTGTTTCCAGGACATTTTCTCTGCAAGGGTTACACCCAAATAATCAAAAGTATCCACTCTCTCCAGAGGGGTCCCCCCAACAATAATTTGCCCTTGAATTATTTGTGCGGATTTAGCAACATAAGCTTGGTTTTCGAGGTGTTGATATCTAATCCTCTCAATCCGCAGAAGGCCATAAAATGATCAAGTAGCAGCTGGAGACCACTGGGGGTTTTTGAGACCAGCAGGGTGTCATCCGCGAACAGTAAGGTTGTTATTTTCACTCCCCCCATTTTGGGGGCATCTGCGTGAACCTCTGCTAGATGCTTTACCACTCCATTTACGAACAGCGAAATAGGGTGGGCGCTAGGACATAGCCCTGCCGTACCCCCCTAGCAACTTTAATTGGATCTGACAGCTGCCCTTGGTCGCCCCATCGCACCCTTGCATAGTTTCCCTCATGTAATCGGATGAGAAGAGCCAAAATGTCATGTGGGACCCCTGGTCGCGTAAGACCTGCCATAATTTAGGTCTAGGTATGAGATCAAAAGCTGACTTTAGATCGATAAAGGCAGTGTAAAGACTACCCTGTTCTATTAGCACTGTCTTCCAAGCCAGCAAGGTGAAACAGAAAACTTGATCGACAGTGCTCACTTTCTTCCTGAACCCCGCTTGGAAGGGGGATAGTATGTTGTTTTCCTCCATCCAATATGTGATTTTATTCAGTAGGGCATGGGAGAAAACCTTCTGTATAGCATCAATTAAGCTGATTGGCCTGTAGTTGGATGGTAGTGAACGGTCCCCCTTCTTAAATACTGGGATGACTTCGGCTCCCTTCCATGACGGAGGTATCGGAGCCCCTTCAGCAATTCCATTTGCTAGTATCAGGATATAGTTTGTCCAGCTAGGGATGTCGCTCAGAAAAACATCTCCAGGTATATCGTCAGAGCCAGAGGCTTTGTTCTTGACAATAGTGCAGATACTTTGCGTTATCTCTGCTGAGGAAAAAAGGTTATTACTTGGTTGGCTGCTTTTATATTCCATGAGGGGGCCTTCCGAGTCTAACACTTCCGATCCTGTATAGACTGCTGAGAAGTGTTCGAACCAAGCAGCCTCGAAGATGTTACTTGTCGGTGGTTTAGATTATAAATACTGAAACGGACTCCTGAACAGAGTTAGAACTCCATCGCGGAGTTACACGTGGGGGAGGCAGCGCTTGGCGTCTCGATGGAGTCGCTATTCCACTCACAGGCACTACTAGGGTTAAAAGAAACTGACCTATGAAAACTAGTAACAATAGGAAAGAATGAAGGGAATGTTTTTATTTGCTAACTATATGAGTATAAGTGGAAAGAAAAAGAGAAGGAAAACTTGCCATTACTGGTTCTTTCTTCCAAGAGAGAGTTACTAATCATTTTCTGTGGGAAGAAATTTTAAGTGAAAGAGTGGTAATATCTAAGAATCAACAAAGTAAATTAAATGGTATTTTAAAAATGAGGAGATTGAACTATTTGAAAAGTAACTGACATTTACAGGTGAAGACTATGATAGATAGGTATTTGTATAACGAAACAGTCAGTAGCAATAGAACATATGTTCGCAATCGTGGATTTCAAATTAGTCAAAATATCGAGTTTGAAATGTCGACTTACACTAATATCGAGTTTTAAATATTGTGACACAGAAATGTTGACAGCAAGAATATCGTGGTCAAGAATATCGACTTTAAGGTAAGAAATATTGATTTTAAAAATATCGAAGTAATTAATATCATTTGAAAAAATATAGTTGTTCAAAATATCGTTTTTAATTAGTGTTATGTATTTTAGTATATATTTTAAATGTATGTGATGTATTGTTTATGTTTTTTAACATATGTGTTACATTTTTTGTAGTTATTAATTTTATTTTAATTACATTTTGCGTTTTTTAGTTCAGTAGCGGGTTGTGGGTTTATAGGGGAATAGGGTGGGTAGTAATTTAATTATAATACATTCATGAATATATTTATTTTTTAATTTTTTTTTAATTGAGATTTTTTAATATTAATTGTATTTTTAAAAATGTGGGGTACATTTTAGATGCGGGTTGTGGGGTTTATAGGGATAAAGGGTAGGAAGTATTATTTTTAATTAATTAATAATTAGTTGTTAATTAATTGAAAATTAATTATAGCAATTGTGTTTATAGGGATAAAGGGTAGGAAGTAATGTATTTTTAATTAATTAATAATTAATAATTAGTTGTTATTTAGTATTAATTAATTGACAATTATTTATGGTAATTGTGTAATTAATTTTAGGTGCAGGTTGTAGGGTTTATGGGGTAAAGGGTGGGAAGTAATGTATTTTAAATTATTAATAATTAGTTGTTAATTAATATTAATTAATTGACAATTAATTATGGTAATTGTGTAATTAATTTTAGGAGCAGGTTGTGGGGATTTTAGGGGTAAATGGTGGGAAGTAATTTATTTTAAATTAATGATTAGTTGATAATTATTATTAATTAATTAATTGATAATTAATTAGTGTAATTGTTCAATTATTTTTTTTCGTGTATGGGTTTTGGGTTTATATAGATGAAGGGTGGGGAGTAAATATATTTTACTTACTTTATAATTAGTTATTGAATACTATTTGTTATTTAATTGTAAAAGTTTTTTTAACTGTGTAATTAATTTTTTTACTGTTTCATTTTAGGTGTGGGTTGTGGGGATTATAGGTGCAAAGGTTGGGAAGTTTATTAAAAGTTATGTTTTTTAATTTGTTTTTTGATTAATAATATTTGTTTAATTGATAATTAATTATGTTAATTATGCAAATACATTTTTTATTTTTGATGTGGGTTGTGAGTTGTGTGGTGTTATAGGGTAGAAAGTAAATAGACTAAATTTATGTAATAATGTTTTTGTTAATAAATCATTTCTAAATAAAAAATGTATTTGTTTGAAAGTTATTTTTTATTTTATTTAATATAATAATTGTAGGTATTTGTGATATGCATTTAACATTATAATATGTTTTTTTATTTTTAATATTAAATATATTTTAATTTTTTATTTACTTTTTCAAAAAAATAATTTATTTTGTTGAGGATATTTAGGGGTCCATTACGATGGCGGGCGGACAAAGTCTGCCCACCATCGCAACGGAGAAAGGGACCGCCCGGCACATGTGCGGCGGTCCCGCGATTCGAGTAGGATGCGCCCGCCACACTGGCGGGCGCATCCCCATACTCAGCATTGTGGCGGGCGGTGCTCACAGCACCGCCTGCCACAAATGCTGGAAATGCATGTTGTGCATTTGCATGCACAGGGTGACAGGCACTGCGCGGTGCCTGCCACCTTGTGCATTCAAATGCAGGGGTACCATAGGTACCCCCATGTGCACCCCAACACCCTGGGGGCCCGCAGCGGGCCCCCAATTGCAATTACCGTATGCCTTTCCATGGCGGCAATGCCGCCATGGAAAGGCACACCTCCGCCAGCATCGTAATATGGATGGCGGTGTCTTGCAGACACCGCCACCATATAATGCCCCTTTCCGCCGGTCGACGAGTCGACCGGCGGAGCAGCGGCGGACGGTTTTTCCGTCCGCCGGGGTCCCTCGCCATAGTAATATGGCGGGGGTAAATGTGTGGCGGGCGGAGGGAAATAGCGGGCGGATCGCCACCGCCATACGGGCGGTGGCGATCCGCCCCTATTGTAATGACCCCGTTAGTTTGTTTTTAATTTTGAACTGACTGGAGTGAGAATAGTAAATTTTACCCCTTTGCTATCCAACACTTTCCCTATTGATGCAGTGACTGGAGTTGGAATAGTACATTTTGTCCCTCCGCTATCCAACACTTTCCCTACTGTTGCACTCAATGGAGTGGGAATAGTACATTTTCTCCCTCCGCTATCCAACACTTTCCTTACTGTTGCACTCACTGGAGTGGGAATAGTAATTGTTACCCCTCCGCTATCCAACACTTTCCCTACTGTTGCACTCACTGGAGTGGAAATAGTATATTTTTTCCTCCCTCCGCTATCTAACACTTTCCCTACTGTTGCACTCATTGGAGTGGGAATAGTAATTTTTACCCCTCCGCTATCCAACATTTTCTTTACTGTTGCACTCATTGGAGTGGGAATAGTCATTTTTACCCCTCCACTATCCAACACATTCCCTACTGTTGCACTCACTGGAGTGGGTAATTTAAGTTTAAAGATTTTTAAATAGTTTAATGTTTTAATTCACTATATAATGTTTTTTTAAATAGATTTTATGTTATTGATATATGTGTGTGTGTGTATATATATATATATATATGTTAAATTTTATATAATTTTAAAATTATAAAATACATTAAAATTATTAGTTTAATATTTGTTTTAAAGTAATATATATTAATTATTATATATGTGTGTTTAACTTTTTTTAATTACGTTTATGTGTATTAAATCTAATATATTCTTTAATATATTTAATATTTATTAGTTTATTTTATATATATATAAAAAACGATATTTTGTACAACTATATTTATGACATCGATATTTTTTTCTCAATATTTTTGTACTTACTATTATAAATATAGGATGTAGATATTTTTGACATCGATATTTTGGTCATGATATTTTTGTATGGGATATTTTAGGTGCTGAAACAGAATTACTTAGAGAATATGACTGCTATGAAGATTCTTTCAATGCAACAAAAGACAGAATTCAGTGTTCAGTCCTTCCTACCTATTTGAAAATGTTAAATAATGAGATTGAACAAGAAGAAACCATTGCTGCTGAAATAGCTAGAGAAAACTCACAAAGCAGTCAAAGTTCAGGACCATTGACTCAAGATCCACTTGGACAACCAATTATTCAAAATGAAGCAGCAATAGCCATGAATGACGTGGAAACTGCAGTGAAACAAGAGAGACAGGACACTATTGATTTTGAGGAGTCAGGACGACAACTTAACACCAAAGAAAAAGAAATCTATTTACAAGTAAAGGAGAAAATAGAAGATGGATTCCTCCAGACAAGAAAGAATGTCAATAATCATCATTTAAACCTATTCTATCATACATGATTGGTCAAGCTGGTACAAGAAAAAGTTTCTTAATCAATATTCTCAGCAGTTATCTACACACGGGTACAGAATCTAATTTATCCTGTGTAGTAACAGCACCAACTGAATTAGCAGCACACAACATTAAAGCAATTACTTTACATCGACTTCTTGTGCAATTGTTGAACATGATAATAAACTGGAATATCAGAAATTATCTGGAGATTCTTGACAAGATGTCTCAAGAGTACTGAAGAAACTGAAGCTCTTAATCATTGATGAGGCGAGCATGGTCTCAAACTTAGGGGCCGATTACGATGGTGGACGGAAAAGCTCCGACCGCTGTGGCAGCGTAAATTAACCGTCCGCATGTACCACGGCAAACCAGCGGTCAGATTAGGATGCACTGCCAGAAAAATCCGACCGCGGCGGACGGATTCCACGAAACTCCGCCGGGAACGTCCGGAATAGCTGAAAATCTGTCCGCGGCGGTCGGATTTGCTGCGGAAAGAGCAAAAACCGCCGTTCAACCAGCGGAATGACCGCAAGTGAAATTATGATACGATAGCGGTGCCAGCGGAACGATCAGTTGTTTCCGACCGCCGCTATCGCAACAAATGATGAATGGGTGAGCCAGTGGAAGGACTTTTGCATTTCGACCGCTGTGGTCACGCGGAGAGTGCAATGGCGGTCGAAAGCAACCACACAACAAGGCTACCAAGTGTGGCTGTTTATCTGGCTCAGCCTCAAAAAACATCTAACACACCCCAATGACAAATCCCCATTGCAGTTAAAAATACAAATCCCAGGTCAACCCAGACAACACACCTGACATGAAAACTCCATTTTGACCCACCCACATAGCTGAGTATAAAACCAGCCCCTTCCCTGCCCAGAATCTTTTGCACAACTCCAGCACTGAAGGGCCCAACCCCACAGCACAAAGGAGAGGCAAATCAGCACACATCACACCATCACAACCACACACACACCACACACATCACCACCACGTCCACCACCACCTGCACTTCTCACCCATTTGCACATCACACACCATGGCACAGAGGAAGATGCCCAAATTCACTGACAATGAGTTGTCAGTGATGGTAGATGAGATAATCAGAGTAGAACCACATTTGTTTGGAAGTATGGTCCAACAGACACCAGTAGCCAGAAAAAATCAGATGTGGGAAAGGATAGTCAACAAAGTCAATGCAGTAGGGACCACCCCGTGCACCCTGAAGGACATCAGGAGGAGGTGGCATGACCTCAAGATCAGGGTGAAAGAGCGTGCCAACAAGAACCATGAGCTGGCTCAGAGGACTGGCGGTGGCCCTCCGATTCCACCACTAACATTCAAAGAATGGGAGGAGAAGGTGCTTGCCATACTGCATCCAGAGAGTCTCACAGGAATACCCGGGGGAGCGGAGGCTGGTAAGTACCAACAAATGTCTCCCATTACACTGCTATGTACTGTCTTGCACAACTAGAAAGCTATACTTCCTAAACACAAATGCACTTACGTACAACACACGCTTCCCAACACGTCTCACACATCTAACATTCCCTTCCTCTGAATCACCCCTAAGGTAGCTAGCAATATTTCCATGGGGGCATGTGTACAGGCAGCCAGCACTACAACTCCCACCAGGCCCCCTTGTCCCACAGCTGAGCAGGATGGTACACTCCTCCCACTCATAACCATGTGGCAGCCATTGCATTGCTCACCTTCACCTAACAGGTAGGAAGCCTTCTTAACAGAGAGGGACATTTGTGGGTGGGAAACCATCACTACAACTCCCACCAGGCCCCCTTGTCCTACAGCTCAGCAGGATGGAGCACCCCCCCACAACCATGTGGCAGCCATTGCATTGCTCACCTTCACCTAACAGGTAGGTAGCCTTCTGAAAAGGGAGGGGTGTTTGTGGGTGGGAAGCCATCACTACAACTCCCCACAGGCCTCCTTGCCCCACAGCTCAGCAGGATGGAGCACTCCCCCCAGAACCATGTGGCAGCCATTGCATTGCTCACCTTCACCTAACAGGTAGGCAACCTTCTGAACAGGGAGGGGTGTTTGTGGGTGGGAAGCCATCACTACAACTCCCACCAGGCCCCATTGTCCCACAGCTCAGCAGGATGGAGCACTCCCCCCAACCATGTGGCAGCCATTTCATTGCATTCATCAAACTTACAGGTAGGTAGCCATCTTAACAGGGAGGGGGGTTTGTGGGTGGGAAGCTAGCACTACAACTCCCACCAGGGTCCCTTGTCCCACAGCTGAGCAGGATGGAGCCCTCCCCCCAACCATGTGGCAGCCATTTCATTGCACTCATCAAACTTACAGGTAGGTAGCCATCTTAACTGGAAGGGGTGTTTGTGGGTGGGAAGCCAGCACTACAACTCACCACAGGCCCCCTTGTCCCACAGCTGAGCAGGATGGTACACTCCTCCCACTCATAACCATGTGGCAGCCATTGCATTTCTCACCTTCACCTAACAGGTAGGTAGCCTTCTGAACAGGGAGGGGTGTTTGTGGGTGGGAAGCCATCACTACAACTCCCCACAGGCCCCCTTGTCCCACAGCTCAGCAGGATGGAGCACTCCCCCCAGAACCATGTGGCAGCCATTGCATTGCTCATCTTCACCTAACAGGTAGGTAGCCTTCTGAACAAGGAGGGGTGTTTGTGGGTGGGAAGCCTGCACTACAACTCCCCACAGGCCCCCTTGTCCCACAGCTCAGCAGGATGGAGCACTCCCCCCCAGAACCATGTGGCAGCCATTGCATTGCTCACCTTCACCTAACAGGTAGGTAGCCTTCTGAACAGGGAGGGGTGTTTGTGGGTGGGAAGCCATCACTGCAACTCCCCACAGACCCCCTTGTCCCATAGCTCAGCAGGATGGAGCACTCCCCCCCAGAACCATGTGGCAGCCATTGCATTGCTCACCTTCACCTAACAGGTAGGTAGCCTTCTGAACAGGGAGGGGTGTTTGTGGGTGGGAAGCCATCACTACAACTCCCCACAGGCCCCCTTGTCCCACAGCTCAGCAGGATGTAGCACCCCCCCAGAACCATGTGGCAGCCATTGCATTGCTCCCCTACACCTAACAGGTAGGTAGCCTTCTAAAAAGGGAGGGGTGTTTGTGGGTGGGAAGCCATCACTACAACTCCCCACAGGCCCCCTTGTCCCACAGCTCATCAGGATGGAGCACCTCCCCCCCAAATCCATGTGGCAGCCATTGCATTGCTCACCTTCACCTAACAGGTAGGTAGCCTTCTGAACAGGGAGGGGTGTTTGTGGGTGGGAAGCCAACACTACAACTCCCACCAGGCCCCCTTGTCCCACAGCTCAGCAGGATGGAGCACTCCCCTCCAACCATGTGGCAGCCATTTCATTGCACTCATCAAACTTACAGGTAGGTAGGCATCTTAACAAGGAGGGGTGTTTGTGGGTGGGAAGCCAGCACTACAACTCCCACCAGGCCCCCTTGTGCCTAGCTGAGCAGGATGGAGCACTCCCCCCCAACCATGTGGCAGCCATTTCATTGCACTCATCAAACTTACAGGTAGGTAGCCATCTTAACAGGGAGGGGTGTTTGTGGGTGGGAAGTCAGCACTACAACTCCCACCAGGCCCCCTAGTCCCACAGCTGAGCAGGATGGAGTACTCCCCCCCAACCATGTGGCAGCCATTTCATTGCACTCATAAAACTTACAGGTATGTAGCCATCTTAACAGGGAGGGGTGTTTGTGGGTGGGAAGCCAGCACTACAACTCCCACCAGGCCCCCTTGTCCCACAGCTGAGCAGGATGGTACACTCCCCACACCCAGAACCACGTGGCAGCCATTTCATTGCTCTCCTCAAACTTACAGGTAGTCAAGTGAAGTCAAGTCAGAGGATCTTATTGAGTGCTCATATCACCAGATAGGTCTCATGGCGCTTGCGGAAACTCCAGTGGGCTGATGGTCAAATCTAGACGGCGTTATTTCTGATCAAACAGCCACGTTTTTAATTCTTTGCGAAAGCGCTGGTTGTCAGTGCTGGAGAGAAGATGAGACGGAAGCTTGTTCCAGAGGTGGGGGGCAAGAAAAGAAAAGGATCGTCCCCCGTTTCGTACAGTGCGGACTCGCAGTGGGGTAAGAAGTGACTTTGAACTGGACCTTAACATTCTTTCTGGCTGGTATCTTTTAAGCTTTTTCGCTAAATAACCGGGCCCAGTACCATATATGATTTTATGGGTGAGGCATAGGATTTTAAAATGGCCTCTCTTTCTTACTGGAAGCCAGTGGAGGGACCTCAAACTTGGGGCAGAGGGGGATCTAGGTGGAAGATTTAGGATAAGTCTGGCAGCAGTGTTCTGCAGGATCTGCAATTTAGAAAAGAGGTCTTCATTTAGGGAAGCTAATAAGGCATTCCCATAGTCCAAACAATTTACAATTAGACCCTGGACCAGAGGTTTCCTGGCTTCGATGGGTAGCCATTTAAAGATTTTACGTAACTTCCGCAAGATCCCAAAACAAGTGCCCAACACAAGATTGACATGATTTTTCATGGATAGCTTATTGTCAATAGTTATTCCAAGATTACGGACTGCCTGTTTAGGGGATGGGCATGGACCCAATGCCTGAGGCCACCAGCTGTTAGACCAGTACTCTTCGGCCCTGCCAAACATGATGATCTCTGTCTTGCTACCGTTGAGCTGTAATTTGTTATTGCCCATCCAGTTGTTAATGTGGATCATACAGTTTTTAAACCGGATCATTGTGTCTGTAAGGTCAGGACCGAATGTGATCAACAGCTGAGTGTCATCAGCGTGTGACACGACCTCAAACCCCTGGGACCTGATTATCCTGGCCAAAGGTGTTACATAGAGGTTGAAAAGCATAGGGCTCAGGATAGATCCCTGGGGAACACCTATGCTTACTGGCGTACTACATGAGGCCAGGGTATCTATGTGTACAGTAGTTGAACGGTCCTTTAGGTAGTTTTTAAACCAGTCCAGGGCTTTCCCCCTGACTCCCACCGCCCAGAGCCACTGTTCTAAAATGTCATGGGAGATGGTGTCGAAGGTGGCTGACAGGTCCAAAAGGACCAGCATAGCTGTTTCTCTTTTATCCAGAGCCAGCCTGATGTTATCGACCATCTCTACTACTGCCGTTTCGGTGCTATGTGCCGAACGAAACCCTGATTGCGATGAATCAAGAAGTCTGTGACTTTCCAGATGGACAGTAAGGGGCCGATTCTGATGCGGGTTGGAAAAGCTTCCCGACCGAATCGGTTGGGAAATGGTGTCCGACCCACTCGGATCGGGAAAGTCCGACCGGCGGAGTAGGATGCATCCGGATGCTTCCAGATACGATTTGGTTGAACTCCCATTGACTTCAATGGGAACATTTGTTCCTAACCGCATCAGAATTGGGCCCTCGGTCGGGAAGACACGTTGCCGATCCGATTTGGAAGGAGAAAATGCCGTTAGGAGGCCTTCCTAACCGCTTCAGAATCAGGCCCTCGGTCGGGAAGCTTTTCCAACCCGCATCAGAATCGGGCCCTAAGTTGTTTATTTACCAAGGATTCCAGCGCCTTCCCGAAATAAGGCAGCAGCGAGATGGGATGATAGTTGCCTGGTTCCCTGGGATTTGCGGTTGGCTTTTTCAGTATGGGTCTAACTTGAGCTGTTTTCCATCTGGTCGGCACCATAGCTTGGTCTAATGACATATTAAAAATCTCTGTTAGATTTGTTATTAACAGAGGTGCTAATTTCGTGAAAAAGCGGGGTGGGAGAGGATCTGATGGAGATCCTGATTTGATCTTTGCTATGGCTTCTGATACTTGTTCACAAGTCACAGCTTTAAATTCTTCCAGCAGAGGCAACACGGGATGGCTATTCACAATTAAGTGAAAGTCAGCGTTTTTAACGTTGTCTTGAGGGAAGGATCTGTATATAGCTTTGACCTTTTCGTCAAAGAAGGAGGATACTGTGTCGACCCATTCTTGTGTAGGGGGAAGGGTGCGCTGGTTGGCAAGGGGGGTAGTGAACTCCTTCAAAATTGTGTATAGCTCTTTGTTAGAATTTGCGGCATTGTTAACCCTCTCGGTTAAGTACAACTTTTTGGTCTGTTTAATGTTATTTAGATAAGTACGGTGGATTTGTTTATATCTAGTTCGATCTTCCATAGCTTTAGTTTTCCTCCAATGCCGTTCGGCAGTCCTGCTGGAGAGTTTCTCAATTCTTAATGCTGACGTAAACCATGGAGATGCTTTGACTTTGACCGTGACCCTTGACAAAGGTGCTACAGCGTTCAAGGCGAGTATAATAGCATCTTCAAAAGCCGTAGCTACTTGGTCTACGTTATCTGTATGAAATATGGCTTCAGGATTAAAGTGGGCAGAGAAAGATGCAGGGGTGACTTTACGCCGGGCCTAATCCAGGTGAAGTCGTTATCCTGGCGGATTATGGGAACATCAATGGGAATGCAAAATTTTAACAAATTATGGTCTGACCAGAGTAGAGGTTGAGATTGCTCAACTATAAGTTTAGTTGAGTTGGTGAATAACAAATCTAAAGTATGGCCAGCCTGATGGGTAGGACCTACCACCATCTGAACCAGTCCCAGTGTCTGCAGTGTAGTTACCAATTGGTTGGTATCGGGATCCTGTGATGAATCCACATGATAGTTAAAATCTCCAATGAGAATAAAATTGTTTGCAGCTAAGACGTATGGTACAATTAGTTCCAGGAGAATATTTACAAAGTTTACAAAGGTAGTCAGCCTTCTCATGCTCTCTTGTCTCACCCCTGAGCTGGATGGAACACTCCCCCCACCCAGAACCATGTGGCAGCCATTGCATCGCTCACCTTCACATAACAGGTAGGTAGCCTTCTGAACAGGGAGGGGTGTTTGTGGGTGGGAAGCCTGCACTACAACTCCCCACTGGCCCCCTTGTCCCACAGCTGAGCAGGATGGAGCACTCCCCACCCAAAACCATGTGGCAGCCATTTCCCTCCACTGTGTCACCGAACAGGTAGGTAGTCAGTGCATGCACCCTGCCATCCTTCTCAAAAGCATGGAGCCAGATGACCACACCAGCACTCACATGTCAGCCAACTTGGCATAGATCCAAAAGCCACATCCAGTGTGCAGACAGCTAAGCGCACGTAACTGTCACAGAAATTAAACTTTGACTCACCAAGTCACATGTGAAAGTAATTCATGGCACAATCATGCACAGCACAGAATGCAATGTGTAAGTGCCATGGTGTCAGAGCTTGAAGGCCCATATGAACACGAAACATGCATGGTCAATCTGACAAACAAAGCAAAGTACATTATATGAAAAAGGTATGTATAACATTCCAATGGCTAGTTCTTGCTTAGCTGAAATTGATTCCATGAAGAGCAAACAAAAAAGACGCATTACATAAAGTTGATGTGCCGCAAGTTGTTAGATGATGACATGTCCTTGTAATCACACAATCTGTACGTGGCACATGGTTTCAATTTACATGTCACACCATGGAGAAGTAATGTATGTACCTCAACATCATGTCATGATGCTCAGTATTTTGCTGCCATACCAAGTGATTGTAATGTAAGTTGTTTGGTGTATCAAATGTAACATCCAAAAGTCTAACACCAAGCTTGTGGAGTGCACTTCAATGACCATTTAACCTCTGTTCAATAGGAGATCCACAAGCAACTGCAGCAGATAACCCCACCAACCTGCAGAGCCTGTCTCCCCCCGGAACATGAACTCTCGGATGCAGACTCCCTACGTTTCTCGAATGAGAAGCAACAACCTGGCCCCTCCGGACTGCCAGGGTGCATAACATCTCAGGCCCTCATTGTCCCCACCACCACCACCACCACAGCAACAACAACAGCGCTGACCCCTGCTACAACAACCTGTGCGGCCTCCACCACCACCATCACCACTGCTGCCTGCAACACTCTCCCTGCCTCAGTGGTTACCAACACCACAACACAATCAGAGGATGCCAGGGGGAGTGTGCGGGTGCGTCCAGTGCCAACGCCACAGGTCCGTGTCAGCAGGGCAGGTGGGAGGGCAACTGGGGGACAAATACAGGAGGACACTGAGACCGAAGCCCTGGCCACTGTCGCAAAATTCCTTGGGGCATATGAACAGAACCATGGACAGATGGGCCAGGTTGTGGAAGAAGTGCGTGAGCTCCACCTGCTGCTGAGGTCCATGGACACACGTATGGGCCAACTTGTGGACCTCATGGGCCAGCTTGTGGGTGTTCTGAGGGATGGACATGCGGCCCAATGACAGCTCAACCCCCCTCCAGTGGCCCGCATGCTGATACTCCCACCACCTCATCTGTGGCCACAGAGAGGGGTGAGCTGCAACAAAATGACTCCTCAGACACCGCTGAGCCTGCAGCAGAGGGCCCCCCTGCCAAACGCACGAGGGGCCATCCGAGAAACACCAGGGGAGGATCACGTGGCCATGCACCATCCAAACGCAAGTCGCTGAGCCAGCCATGATGGCACCTGTGTTCCCCTTGACATTGACTTTGTAACTATCCTTACCCACATTGCCATGTTGATGGCAGGAGTCTGTTGGACTGTGTGACTACATCAATGTGGTGACTACTCTATTTGTCTCATTTACCATCACTGACAACTCATAAATTCACTTGGCACAATTTTGTAAATAATCCCTTCTCTGTCACAAATACTTATTGTAAATAAACACTCTTTACACACCTATGTCTTTGTGTCAGCTCCATCTTTATTACAGTATGTACAATGGCAACTCAGATTCCAATGTACCACAAACTCTGATTATGACGAGGCATTGAGAGGGTGAAAGAACCTAGAAAGACACAAGAGAATGACATTTACTTGTCAGGTGATGCCATTACAGCTAAAACACACCACTAGTCATCAACGTACAAAAACCAGCACACATAACAATGAGCAACAACATCAACATAGACATGAGGTACCTGGATAAAAATACCCTGTGCCACACACATCACCCATTAGCCCAGAGCCAACAACAGCTAGCAGTCAAAAAGATCATCTATGCCTTGCCACTACCATCAAAGCCAACAGACAATGTCACTGTTGTACAATGTCACTTACAATCAAGGGAAGTAGTTGTCGATGAGCTGTTGACGCAGGTCAACACCTTCCTCTAATCCACTATCGTCGTCACTGGGCATGTGTGGGTTTGCAGGGGGGGCATCTGCTGCTCATCATCACCCAGAGCAGGGGATCTCCTTGCGCAAGGCCAGGTTGTGGAGCATGCAGCATGCAACTACGATCTGACACACCTTTTGGGGAGAGTAGAGTAGTGCACCTCCGCTCTTGTCCAGACACCGGAATCTAGACTTCAGAAGCCCAAAAGTACGCTCCACCACACGACGTGTCCTCCCATGTGCATCATTGTAGCGGCCTTCACCCGGGGTCCTTGGATTCCTCAGTGGGCTCAGCAACCAAGGCCGGTTGGGATACGCAGAGTCACCTAGGTGTGACATACAGAGAGCAATTTACTAATATAAACAGTATGTCACACATACAGCACACTACTTGACTCGGCGTACTCACCAACAAGCAATGCACGCTCCGGATGCAGATTTGCCATCAGTTGTGGGATGATGCTGTTACGCAGTATGTAGGAGTCATGGGCTGATCCGGGAAATCTGGCACAGACATGGGAGATTATCATATCCGCTTGGCATACCACTTGCACATTAATGGAATGGAAATGCTTCCTGTTCCTGTATATGTGCTCACGTGCCTATGGTGGAACCAGGCCAACATGTGTGCAGTCAAAGGCGCCAACATTAGGTAAGTGGCCAAGGACATAAAAATCACCCTTCACAGCTGCCAATTCATGTCTCCTTGGAAAATGGATGTAGCGGTGCTTGTATGTCATCATTGCGAACAGGACATCACGTAGCACCACGCTGAACATCGCTTGAGACATCCCACCGTCGATGGCCACTGTGTACTGGAACTAACCAGTTGCAAAGAAATGCAGGGCCGCCATCACCTTAACTGTTGGTGTCAAAGCAGTCGGATAGGTTCTGCGAGGCCTCAGCTAGGGCTCCAACTGACCACATAGGTCTTGTAGGGTAAGGCGATCCAGACGGAATTTTCTTATGATGTCCTCATCCTCCATGTTCGTCATCGCTGGGAATGGACGATGCACATTTGGTCGTATCCTACATAATATGAAAGGGGACACATGTCAATTTAATTCCCCTATGAGATGTGTCAAACATCTTACATCTTGACTGACGCAGCGCCAACAATGACTGGACTGTAACAACAGCTTAATGCACAAGTCACATGCAGAGACACCTTGATCTCATGTAGTCGTACATGTGGTCAGTATGTATATACTGACTACCTCCAAAACAGATTCTGACTATGTGAAGGGTAAATGGTACACTCCTACATCTTGTGTCCCCAGCCCTGGGAGTAGTTGACACAGCACATGTTGGAAACAGCAACACTGCTGACTTCTACATAGCTGCTGTATCTGCCACACCTTCTTGCTTAAGTTGCACAGAGCCCAACTTTTCTACACAATGAGCACAGTGTGTGTAAGCTGATCAACTACCAAAATCAATACAGCAATGTGCACAGTGAAATAGGCACATTATGTTGTCAGTCCATCATTACTGTGGGTTGATTAGCCATCTCACACATTGACATGTTCACAAATATAAGACTCCATTACACACCAAATCAGTGTACATGCACACAAATATCATAGGTGACATGTGAGGAAGTACATGCCAATGCATGTAATCATGTGCACTGACATGGCATGTGTAGGCATCAGTGAATTGAATGTCACACTAGCATTAAATATTGCAAACAGGTGCTGTAATACATTGTGAATGTATAGTGTTCAATGATTAAAATTGGCTACTGCCATTGCTAGAGCATATTGTGTCCATATGTGCGGTATGCGTGCTCCTCTACCGTGGGCCCGGGCATTGGCCACAATTGAAAGATGTAGGATTGCGGCAGCGACCGCCTGGACCCCGCGGTGTGACACCGCCAATGGCATTGCAGCCGAAGGGAACCGCGATCGCGGTAGTGCAATACATATTTGAAACCCATGGTAGGCGTGCTCCGCTACCGCGGGCCCGGGCATTGGCCACAATTGAAAGATGCAGGATTGCGGTAGCGACTGCCTGGCCCCCGCGGTGTGACACCGCCTATGCCAATGCCATTGCAGCCAATGGGAACCACGATCGCAATAGTGAAATACAAACTCGCGGTAGGCGTGCTCCTCTTCCGCGGTCCCGGTTATTGGATACAATTGAAAAATGCTAACCAGGCAGACCAATTGCAGCAGCTGAGTACCACTGAAACAACCCCAGGGGCCTTTAAATCTCTGTGAGAGAGCCACACATTTCACTTGCATTTAGACACTGCTGCCTGCCATTCTTCACCACCAACTGCTACTGTTCCTGTATTCTGGACCCAGTGATGGTGAGAACTGAGAACATCAGGGCCTGTCCCTTCACCACAGATGAGCTGGAGGTCCTGGTGGACGAGGTCCTTGCACAGTCTGGGAGGGTGTATGATGCGCCAGATGTACTGGTAAGTGTTGCTGAATAAAAGTTTGGGAGTGCTCAGAATGCTCACATGATGTTGCTCTGCAGTAGTATGTGCCTGTGAGTGCATGTCAATGTGCATGCATCCATATTTTTCCTATAGCCTGCTCCATACATGGCCTATTAATAATTGCATTTGAGTATGTGGGGAGGATGGCAACATGGACACTTCTACAGCCCTTCTTCTGCAAAAAACAACAAACGTTGGTCTGAGACTGGTTAATGTAATTGTGTGATACACTGCCTAGCATGCTGACTTCATGTCAATGGGGTGTGTAGCCTTATTTCCACAGATCCAAGACTGTATTGAAGGATGGGAGTGACATGCAGTGTATTTTGCAGCCATACAGTTACACTGCTGGTTTGAGTCAGTCGAAGTCTGAACAAACATTGCCTGTGCTATGTGATGTCATAGTCCATTAAGTCTTCACATGCTCATTTGTGACATTACAAATGTATTTTGTCCAGAGGGTACTGAATGATGTGTGTGCAGTTCTCAAATTGCCCCTATGGTGATGTGTGCATTATGCACAAGAGTACAATGCCTGTGTGTAATACTCTTGGTGGTAGTTCACCTATGACACATCAGATAAATGTAATTTGGAGATGTCATGCTTCTATTGATTACATTATGTGTTCAGTCTCGCATGTGTAGGCACTGTTTACCCTCTCATATTGTACATGCATGTGATTTCTCTGATGGCCCACGTTTAACCTCAGTGTGAGTCCCTCTGGCCTGCACAGAAACTGCCCAATGTTACAAGGACCCATCACTAAATGGAATGAGTGAAACATATGTGTTGTCCACCACCCTATTTCTCAATGAGCTATCTTAGGCCTGAGGATTGCACAAGACAGGCCTCCACCTTGTGAGAAGAGTGTGAGAATGTCAGATCATGGCCCTAAATGTGACCACCATGACACATGTAGCCATTCACTGGTCAAGGACATTGAGGGGTGTGTGGTGTTATGACACTGTGAGTCAGCCCCGACACATCATTCCCAATGTATTGTATGTCATGCTCACTCACATACTGCATCACAGATGAGGGTCATTTTCACACTGGTTGCTGTGCTGGAACTCTGCATGTGTATGAGATGGCCATGTACTATGTCCATCATCATTCATGTATACATTTCTATGAGATTATCCAATGCAAGTGTACTATGTGTCATGCTGTGTGGCCTCTGCTCAACATTTATGTATTAGTGTGCTATGTATTTTCATGCTCCTGTACTGACACGAAGTGGTACATAAAACAGTGTCACTGAAACTTCCTCTTCTTGTCTCCCATGCCTGCAGCTTAAGGTCCACCAGCGTAAGGCGATATGGAGGGCCATTGCACGCAAGGTGCAGGCTCTGGGTGTCTCCAACCGACGGCACACACACTGTCACAAGAGGTGGGATGACATCTGCCGGCTGAGCAAAAACGTGGCAGAGATGACGCTGGGGTTGCTCCCTCGGAGTGGCAGGTTGGCGCGCAGGAGCATGACACCACTAATGGCCCGCATCTTGGCAGTGACACAGCCAGAGCTGGATGGACGCTTGAGGGCCCATCAGCAGCAAGTTGGGGGTGAGTATTCAGCTAAGTGTGACTTTGGGTGTGAGTGACTGCATGAATCCCAACCGTGAGCCAGTGGGAAGCTCTCTGATGTCTCTAGTGTGATGCAATGGCTTCTAAGTGGCCTCAGTGTTGAGTGCAGCTGTACTGCATTTGTACAACATGTGGTTTCTCATGTATTAAAGACCATGACCCTTGTCATTGACAGATGAGATGTGGCCTTGTGACATATGCTGCAGTATGAGTGTCATAGACATAACCTGTCAGTGAACAGCAGTGAGCATCATGTTAGTGTGCATTCATAGATGTGTGCTGTGCACAACAGATAATTTGTGACATCTACACAGCTGACACCAATGTACAACTGTAGTTGTGCTTCTTGGCACAACATGGTGGATATCAGGAGCTTGTAGCCATTGCAAAAGGTCATTTTGGTGTTAGTATCTGTGGTGTTCCCTTAAGGAGACTCCATATGTGACAGAGACAGTATGTTTTGATGTATAGCTATCTCACCTACAGGCACGTAGGTATGCTTACAGAGAATGGTATGTGTGGTTACAAGGAGGCACAGGACCAACTTTTTGGCTGTGTCAACGCCACATGGAGCATTACTATCAACTATGCATGTTTCCATGCATCTTCTGATGATTGCATAAATGTAGCACATGCTGAATGTACATGGAGGAGTCCAACATGGGAGTATCATTTTAAAGTTTTGTGATTTGCTTGCATATGATGTTTGTGAGTATGGCACTATACTGAACCTATGTCTCTGTCTCTTGCAGCATCTTCCGAGGGCAGGGAAGGACGGGGACGGACACCAGTGGGGAAGCTTCTGGCACGACTGCTACACATGAGTTCACTGATACTGATGTGACTAGCGCCTCGGAGGGGGACAGGAGTGCCCTGGATGGTTCACGCCCGGAAACACCAACCGCCACATCTTCAGACTCCAGCGCTGACTCCTCAATGTTGGGGGGCACAGGAAGTTCCAGATCTGCCTCATCTTCTGCCACACATCGTCCAGCACCCACCCTCCCGGATGCTCCCACAAGTGCTGTCCGTGCATGCAGCCCTAGGAAGGGTAGAGTCTCCTTCCCCCCAGGCACTGCTGCCCCTGTCTCCCCAGCTGCCCTCAGTGTGGAGGCGGTAGACCTTTTGCGCCAGCTGTCTGTGGGTCAGACTGCTCTCCTGAATGCCTCCCAGGATCATGACAAGAAGTTGGCAAATGCAGTTGCTTTCATGGAGGGCATTCATTCTGATGTGGGTGGCCTACACCGAGCTGTCCAGTCTTTGTCCTCCACAGTGACAGCAGCCATTCAGCAGTCACAGGCTCCCAGTCCAGCTCCTGTCCCTTCAGCAACCACCCTGCCAGTGGCACCACCTGACGAGAGTGCCCACACGCCAGAGCCCTCAGGCACCAAGTCCTCCACACGCAGCACACAACAGCAGCACTCGAAGCGTACAAGACCACAGACACCATCACCATAACACAAAACGGGCACACATGAGCGCAAAACCAAAAGCCCATCACGCGACACTCAGGGGCATCAGGCCAAGAAGCAGGCATCAACATCACATTCATCAAAATCACCACTATCCAAGGGCACTTCCCTCCCCAAACCTGCTCCCAAAGACCCACAAACACTTGCCCTGTCTGCTGTGAACCTGGTGCCTGCAACGACTAAGCTCACACACACATTTCAAAGGCAGATTCACCCACAACGTCAACTCCCACCCACACCCCTGTGAAGCAGGGACAAGAGAGCAAAGTGGGGGGTTTACCTTGACAACAGGGGATGCAGGGGAAGAGGCAAGGCCACCCCAAGCATACCACCAGGTCCAGCAAATCCCCACGGGGAAAGCCACATGCACCTGATACACCTTTGGTGGAGAGTGAGGCTGTTGTGCCCACCTCACTTCCCACTCCAGCCAAGACACTTGTGGGCTATCGAATCCCCAAACAGTTGAGACCCAGCCCTCAACATTCACCCTCATCCACTGTGCCTCCAAGCAGCATGTCTCCACCTCCCCGTGCCACCACTCCACCCGGTCCAAGCAGCCCTCAGACTCCCACAGCCACGGATGCCTCTACCTCAGCCAGTTCTCTCTCTCCCAGGTCCAGACCGCCAACTGGCCCTGACAATCAGCCCCCTCCTAGTTCGACTTAAAGCCAAATATTTAAGCCAAGTCCTCCTCCCCACATTATTTCTCCAACAGCAGTGCCTGGACTGCCCATATGTAGCCCCTGAACTGTGGTGATTCCCATGGCAGTGGACGATGTAACCCATTTTATGTGCAAGTTCTCATGCACACTTGTGCGGACTAGAAATATGGACTGGCCAATGGCCTTGCTGTTTTGTGCTTTTGATGCCCATTTCCTGTGCAGTTTCTCATGCACACATGTGCATACTAGATATTTCTACTGGCCAATGGCCTTGCTGTTTTGTACTTTTGATGCCCATTTCCTGTACAGTTTCTCATGCACACATGTGCTTACTAGATATTTCTACTGGCCAATGGCCTTGCTGTTTTGTACTTTTGATGCCCATTTCCTGTGCAATTTCTCATGCACACATGTGCATACTAGATATTTCTACTGGCCAATGGCCTTGCTGTTTTGTACTTTTGATGCCCATTTCCTGTGCAGTTTGTCATGCACACATGTGCATACTGGATATTTCTACTGGCCAATGGCCTTGCTGTTTTGCACTTTTGCTGCCTATCCGGAGATTATATAATAAAAACATTTACTCATGTTGTCTGCTTTGTCGCTGCCCTTGCTAAATGTAAAGTTTAATGTATGGGTATATGTTCATGTGACACATGCTCTGTAGGCCACATTCACATAGGCAAATACTTGATTTGCATTTTCAGAGGTTGCAGAGGTTACCGGCACTTTTGTGATTCTTGACTCTGAGACGTGGGGGTGCAATGATGGTTGTTTGTGATGATCTACTCTTATCATGATCATTCTATAGTCAGGTTCGCAAAATTGTAGACATGTCATATTAGGATGCAGTACCACCACAGAGGGGAATTCTATCCACAGTGTGACTTACGGGGTGGTCAGGGTCCATCATGTCTGTGGGATCTTTCTTGATGTGTGCACAGCAGTGTTGGTGTGTAGGCTTCTTGTGTATGCCTGTCTTCATAGTCACATGTGTACATTTCAATGTGTGCACTTGAGTAGTCATACAGTGTGATTGGCCTGTCATTGTCAGAAGTGTTGAGGTGTATGTGCCCCTGCACATGACACCTATACACATGTATGATCCAGGTAATGTGTGCCTGTTTGTTTACATTATCAGACATGTGCTTCAGATTGTGGGCACATGTAGGACTTGTAGGTTGAGCAGTGTGCAGTGTGTCGGTGTGACCTTGCAATACTGGGGTACACCTACTTGTTGTCGCTGTCATTTGTGAGTATGCAGAGTGTGTCACTGCAAAGTCTATGTTGTGTTTTGTTGATCAGCCATAGGTCTTGTTTAAGTTTGTGCTCACTGTGCTGACCTATTCAGCCACACTGACATTATTTGTGAGTTTTCTCATGCATTGCTGTCACTTGACACATTTTAGGGACAAGTTTAGTATGTGGCATGATGAGTCATACCATCCCCTATAGGTGCTTCTGATGCCTACACATTGTGAGTTACTCCTGTATGTGTTTTTGCACTGTACACTCCTCACCTGTCCAATACTGATGTACACACCACTTCAGTCTCATGTCTTCCACCCCATGCCTTGCCAGTGTGTGACCCTCCCCAACACTTCATAGTGTGTCACTATACTGTGGGAGGATGATCTGTGTACAGGACCAATGTGCCACTCAGGACAGTTTCACAATTAGTTATGTGTTATTTTATTCTACTTGGTTGCAGTCATGGTTGTTCATGTGCAGTGCATATTTTTGAGCAGAACAGTCCTCTAGTCATGTTGTTTGCATCTGGGTTTTCCTGAGTTGTGCAGCTGTGGGTGATGGCTAAGCTGTATGTCAGTTTGCTGTGGTATTGCTACCCTGCTTAGTGTGATGTGATCTGTGTGCTGCGATGATTAGTGGTGTGGAAGTTCATGGAGGAGCACTCAGATATGTGTGCTACTGGTTTTGTTGGTGGTCACACACTGCTTACTGTGCATGCAGTGCTGTCAGTGTATGTTGCCTTGTACTTGCCAGGTGTGCATCCCCCTGATGTCCAGCTGAGTTGACTATGTGATGAATTGTTTTTTGCATATGTTGTGTTTTTGTGGTTGATGGATGCAGTGTTTGGCCTGTGTTGGCTCTTTCTACTGACAGGTGCATGTGTGTGTGATGTTCTATTTGCATGGCATTGTGTGAGAGTAGTTTGTGCATTGTAATACATTCAGATGTGTGTTGAATGTGTAGTGTGCATTTCTTGTGTGCATGTTACATGCAGCAATGTGGAGTCTTGTTCATGAGCTTGTTTTGAGTGCACAATAGTGCTATGCTCTCCTATGTTTGCCCTGTCACTTGTCAGGATTGTGCATGTGCATGCTTGTGGTACACATTGACACCATGCTCACTTGATAACTGGTGTGGTGCCTATGTCTGTGTTAGCTGATTTGTCCCATTGATCACAGTTAGTGTTCATGATTGGCATTTGATAATGCAATTTTTGATTGAGTTGGGGTATGGTGTCTGTGCATTTGTCCAGGGTGAACATGTTGTGTATTCGTGTTCTGTCTAGGGTCACATTGCCTATCCACTGTTTGCCTGCACATGACTGACCTTGTTGGACTTCTTTGGATGTTGTTTGTGAGATTTGTGTTTGGCTATTGGTTTTTGATCAGCATTGGTTCAGTCATCCCTGAGTGGGAGTCTGACATTAGTAGATACACACCAGGGTGTGTGATTGGTTGTCAGGAAACTCACAGAACCTTATTTGGACCTTTATGTGTGTTTCTCACAGGTGTTGAGTATTGCATGTGTGAGATGGGTAGATGAGGAGTATGTGTGAAGGTCCTACTTGGTTCTGACAGTCAGGGAGTGTGACAATGAGCCTTGTGTGTTGTGCTGGTGGCATACACATGTCAAGGTAGTTGACACATATGTGGGGCTGGTCACTGTATGGCTTCTGACACTTCCTATCATTTCTGTGCCTATGCATAGCTTGCATTGATGTATCCCAGAGATATTGCACAGTTGTCATTTTGGTTTGATTTCAATGGCTGTGCCACCCATGTCTGATTTGATGGATGGCCTAAGGGTAGTGTGATATGTTCTTCCTCTTGCATGTCATGTACAAATGCTATGTGGCTTGCTCCATGGTTTTCCAGCACTGTGCACTCCACTTTGGGGTAGTCCATTTATTTACATACATTGCTGCTGACCTATGGTATGTATGTGTGGCAGAGTGTCAGTGTGGGATCTGTCTGAGGGACTTGACATGCAGTGTGAACAGTTCAGTGGTTGTTAATATGCAGAGTGAGTCTTCATTTCTTAATTTACTCAGTTTGATTCACATGAGTGGAAGGCAGGTGTGAGGAGGAGGGTTGTCCAGACCCTGACCTTCTGTGCAGGGTGTTCATCTTCACCCCCACCTTCCCAGTCAATCTACCTTGCCCTTTGATGTGTGAGGTGCGAGGTTGAGCCACACCTGGCTGCTAAATAGTGCATTGAGAGGGGGTCACAAGAGGGGCACACAGCATGTGCAGTAATGGATGTGAGAAGCGTGCTGTGGGCTGTGGCCAACTGATGC
The DNA here is from genome assembly GCA_963921515.1 of Calotriton arnoldi. Taxonomy (NCBI): domain Eukaryota; kingdom Metazoa; phylum Chordata; class Amphibia; order Caudata; family Salamandridae; genus Calotriton; species Calotriton arnoldi. The sequence goes on along the minus strand of CAWUFW010001003.1, from coordinate 84,942 downwards.
GGCCCAACATGTGGGTAGGGTGAAGGTAGAGCCCTGGGAAGCTGCCCAGACTGCCCATTCCTGGCGCCGGACCTGCCTACTACATTGTGTGCAGGTTTTCCGCGTCTTCACCGCTGCGGTGACGTGACCAGGACATTGCAGTGATTTAGATGTTGATGGGTGACCCCGATGCGGAGGTGTAGATTTCTAGCAAGCAGGACATGTGTGAGTACACTGGGAGATATGTTCCTGTCTGCACCAGAGTGTCTGATGTGGACAGGACCTGTATTTCAGCACAGGAGTTGTGTGTTGTGGTTGTATGCGGAGATGTGTTATTTACATACCTGTGGTGTTGACGGCGAAGGCGTCTTATCTGCTGGTAGTGGATCAGGTACAGCAGTGGAAGGGCTTGAAGAGCATGATCCATAGCGGTCAGGAATGCGTGGAGGTGGCCGCGATTCGAGTTTCGCTCTCCGCAGTAGTGCTACCGCCGTCTCCGAGTGGCTGGTTTCTCCGCTGCATTGTGATGGGCTGTTTGAGGCATCGTGATTTGTACGGCGGTCGTAACGTCATTCCGCACGGCGGTCTTTCTCTATTGGCTCCCTCCGCCACCGTTGCGGAAGGAAATTCATGGCGGATCCCGAAACTCCACAGCGGATGGGAAATGGGCTATCTTTGACCATTGTAATACGGCGGACGCGAGGACCGCCGCTGGAGTGCAGAAATGGACGTTTTCCGCCACCGCCAGCACCTCGGATATGCTAATCACCGCCATCGTAATCGGCCCCTTAATGTTAGCCTTTGTACACTTGAGAATGCAACAGATTTCAAAAACAGAGTATGAAGTACTGTTTGGAGAAAAGCATTTAATTGTCTTTAGAGACCTATTCCAACTTACTCCTTTGTCAAAGGACAACCTATTTTCAAGACATTTCTTCATAACAAAATAAGGAATTCTTTAGAAAGCATTGGCAATGTAAATATTTGGCTAAACTTTGAAGACAAGGAACTAGTGAAGAATATGCATCAAGCATCTGATGTGGAATATGGGGATATATTAAAGGATATTAGACTAGGAGCTTTGACAAAAGACGGTACACAAGCTTTGGAAAGTTGCCTATTCAAAACATTATTTGCATCTAAAAATACACAAGCACTACTAATGTGTAATTTCATTGCTGAAGTCAAATCTATAGTTTGTTTAATGCCTACACTACAGGAGTGCACCAACTGTAATGAAGAACTACTGATAATTGGAAAAACAGCATATTTTGGAGATTACAGCTATTGATAAAATGGAACTACAGGGAGTAACAATACTGCTAACTGAAAAACTCCAAACAAAATTGGATTCTAATTGACAAGTCTGTATCAAAGACTAAAGGTTTAGAAAAGTGTTTATGTGTCTGTAAAAACTGTCAAGTTATTTTACAACGCAATTTGAATGTAGAGGAAGGATTAGTAAATGGTGCTTTGGGTAAAGTTATTGATTTTGTTAATTTACCAAACAGGGACCAGATAGAATTCTTGGTTGTAAAATTTGCACAGATTGATGGTGTAAAGCAGATTGGACAATATGTTTTTTGCTTGTAAAGGACTTGTATGTCCTACGACAGCAGTTCCCAGTGTCCCTGTCATACGCTGTAACTATCCACAAATCTCAAGATTTTAAGTGTATACAGAGCTTTTGTGAACATCGGCAGTAGTGTGTTTAAAGAAAGAATGGCATATGTTGCATTGTCTTGAGTAAAAAGATTGTCTGGTTTGTATTTGATGGATTATGATAACAAAAACGTTAGTGCCGATGGAGCTTGTGTAACAGAGTGCAATCGTTTAAGAAGTCTATATGTTCCTCATTTAGATCCATACCCTATTTTTGAGAAATTGATAATGTGTCCAAAATGTAAGGATACAAAAGACTCAACTGATGTCCAAGAAAAGAAAAGAAAGCAGGACAAACTAGAAGGCGGTAAGAAGAAAAAAGTGGAAACTGAGGTAGATATCGTAAGACACCAATTGTAAAACAGTTAAGGTATCAACTGCTATGCAAATGTGCTTCTCAATGTAGTGTTTCATTTACCACATCTTGTTAATCAGATTGAACAAAAATGTTAAAAAGGTTCTGTTCTGCTCTATCGCATTTACTCCAACATGTAGTCTGTGACAGAAATGTAATAGATTCTGCTTCAGGCTTTCAAGATCTTTTGGATACATGTATATGATCAGTAAGTTTAGTCTCAACACTCAACAAGATGCACAAGAATTTATAATGGTCTTGCTTAGAGTTTTTAGAAGAAGAAGAAGAAAATATAGATTAATTATTAGGACTGACTTAAATAATGGGACCATGACTCTGAAGATTCCTCATTACATCTACTACTAAAATAAATGCTGAACGATTCCTGTACTTAGCACTACCAGATTGGAAAACAGTGTCTTTTGAGAGATTGATTAAAACAGCAAACCAAAATATGGCCTGCCCAAATTGTAGATTTGAGGTTATATCTATGTTGCAAATACAAAGAACTGGAAAATACCTCATATTAATGCTGCAACAATGTAGAGCAGATGAATCTAAATTGGAAACCGAAATTACAATCTTCAAAGCAGGTCAAATATCAACTTCTGGAAGAACTTACACAACAGTGGCTATCATCATTCATGAAGGACTTAATATAAGATCTGGACACTACACTGTGTATTTAAAGCGGACAGTGGATGGACAGATTGCAATGATAGCAACCTTAAATACTAAGCTAAACTGCCGTTCAAGCTACAAAATTCTTACCTCTTGTTTCTTCAACCATAGTTCTAAGGACATCTATCGGCCTTTTTGGGAATGATGTCCTTAAAAAATATTCCACAATAGAACAGTCCTTTTATTTTCTGCAAAGGACTTCATGTAACATGTATAGAATACACTGTTTAATAAAACTTTAAAACTGGCACGACAAGAGAGAATTATAGTAACCTTTAGTTGAAACCAAAAATACCTTTGGAAATGTGAAGTTCTTATATTTTTGTCCTTCAAGCAAACTCTATGTACCATTTGTGAAAAAAAAACAAATCTAGTGGATTTAATCAGCGTAGATGATAACTATTTTACACCTTATTCTGTCTACTATGGGTGATATTTTCAAAAGGATATTTAGAATTTAAGTGTGCTATACATTTACTTGTAATAATGTATAATAATAATAGAAATTATTTTCAAATGTATTTGTTTACATTAGTAGAATAAGTATAGGTAAAACAACTGATCAGCAAATTGTAGTGAGTGCAAAGCATATTATCACATATTTACAATGATATACTGTGCTGTTCTGTTTTTTTGTTTTTTTTTAACAATCCTTACATTTCTTTTTCCCCACTGTTCGAAGATGATGCTACATACAGACCACCATGCATGGTGAAGGAGTATGAAAGATGAGAACAGTAATAAAGGGAAAGTTATATTTTTATCATATTGAAATATTGTGTTATGGTATAAATAATATCTATTGTTATAATGCTGTAACTTTTAAGATCACATAATAATATATTTTTCTGTCCTTTTATTTTTAACAGTGGCTACAATTTAATGTCCTAAGATATTTCAAAATATGTTTTCTATTGCAAACATATTGATTGGAGATATCCATGAAGATTGTTTTTATACATAAAGTGGTGTTGTGGTACCTTCCTATAACTTTCTTTCACCTATTTTGTAACTAAAGGTTTTAGTGTGAAATTGCAGAATTATAGCCACTCGTACAACATCTCATTCAAACAGTTATTATTACAAACACTCACCTATCCACTACTTCATTTATTTAGTGTATCACAACATTACTTCTTTACTAGAATAGATACTAATACACTAATTTACTCACTCATATTGCACTCACACACACACTCCCAATAACTTATTCAGTGTTGAAAAATGTAGATATATCATATGTATGTAGTCCTACAGACAATCACCAATAGACTCACCCACTCACTTATATTAGCATGTAAGCATGCACTCACACAGACAGGTAAATCATATGTATCTAAATATACCTCAATACTTAGTAACAGAGCCTGAAAATAACTGATACTACTGCTTCGATACACACTTAGAGAGCCATGGAGTCACTAAGAGTGGTAGTCGTATAGCAACATACTTCCTTAAATATGGAAATAAACACCAAAATAGGAACTGAGACACTCATTTAGATATCTAGTAAGGTACTAACACTAACAAGTCACCCATATATACAACTATTGCTTAACAGTTTAATAGTAGGCAAAATTCACTTTGGAAATGGGTTGCCAAGCCTTAAACTCTTCTTCTGTTACACGTAACTGACCTCCAAGGTAGGCAGTATCTAGGGTACAGGCAATGATCTATCTGATTAAAAACTAACACAGATATTTTCAAATTTCAGTCACTGGGAACTGCAATTACAGACCACTATACTCAGTTATACATCCAGTCTGATAGTCTGATTGCATCTGCAAAAGGATAGAAACACTGATACATCCAGCCACTCACAATAGTTTCTAAGCATTCAATCAGATATACAGATACATTATATATATTGAGGCCTACTGAGGGCAGTTCTGAACAGTCTCTTGCACACCTGTATACTCACCGACACAGCCTTAAAGCAGCCCATGCACCCCATAGATAACATTTAAAATGCCATAGAGTAATTAAGAGTGATAATTATATAGCAACATATTTCCCTAAATACGCAAACAGACAACCAAATAGGAATAGAGAAACTCATTTTGACATATGCGATCCAAGATGGCCGCCGAGTAGGAACTCTTTGTAGAAGCTCCCGGGTTGGGGATCACCACATCGGTCAATATCCCCCGTTAACCCCGCCATCGGCCCCTCTTCAACCATCATCCCATACTACCAGACTCGTGAGTGCCTAAATCTATTTTGGCTCACCTGCGGGGCGATCTCCCCGATTCCGGTCGTGCCCTCACCGCCTCTGCCTTGCCGCTACCCTCCTGGTTCGAGCGCCTCGAAGTCGCAGAGTGTTCGGCATCCCCTACGCCTCTGACCACTCGGGCTGTGGTCTGCTTGCTGGGAAGGCCACTGGAAGTCCGACGACCCTGTCGTCCTCCTCATCGCCTACGCCTCTGACCACTCGGGGCTGTGGTCTGCTTGCCGGGAAGGCCACTGGAAGTCCGACGACCCTCTCGTCCTCCTCATCGCTGAGCGCCTCCTGGATTGTGCTCTTCGAGGGGACAGAGAGTGCAGCACCTCGCCAGCTGAATCGGTGCGGTGTGCACCTCCGATCTGCACTGCTCCCCTGATGGACCGAGCCTCCGCCTGATTAAGTGGGCCTCGCCTCATCTCCCCTCGGAGTGGGTCTATGAGTGGGCCTGTCGAGCCTCCTGCTCCCACCGCGGGTCGCTGATGGTCCCGGTCCGGAGCGTTTCGTGACCCTCCCCCACCCCCCCTCACCTCAGAGTTTCTGCCGGGTCGTTTCTGAAGAGATCAGCACGGCTACACCCACACGGCCCGCTGCCTGTTCCTTCTCCCCAGGACTACCGCACTACTGCCGCTAGCGGTCCTCCGCTATACCCGCCACAAAATGGTGATGCCCCAGTGTTAAATGGACATGTTTCCTGGCCGCTCTCGAGTGTTGAGCGGTTTCCCGACCTCGGGATCCGGCCTTCTGCTCCCCACAACTCAACGCAGCCTGCCACCTATTCTGTGGAGTGACGAGGAATTGAGCCTAATCACTGCCGACGATCAGGGCTCCACAAGATGGCGGTGTCCCCCGACTTGCCACTAACCGCCGTGCACCTGGCCGTCTGAGGACCCCCACAGTGTTTGCTACTGCATGTTTTTCTACACAGCCGGCTGCCCAATCTGCAGAGTTACACGGAGCGGGCCAATTTTGATGCTCATCAGCTGCCATTGATTAGCGCTCATTAAGTTTAAATTAAAATTAAGAAGATTAAATTATTATGGCTGTGACCGGATCTCCTCAGCCATTGAGAAGTGCTCATCAAAATGGCGGTGACCTGATCTCCCCAGTCGTGCCTCCAACCTCCGTGCACCTGGCAGTTCTGGGGGCCCCCGCTGTGTTGCGGCCGCACAATCTTACGATCTAACAAATCGCACTGTGCCTCAACACTGCCTCTAGCCCATCTCTGATCTCTAACCTCCGCACGTGCCCTGCCGACGATCCATCCCGCTGAGAGCACTTTAAATTAAGCCTATAACAGGGCTTTCACTCACCGTTATCTGGCCTTAACGCGGGCCTCAGCCCAGCTCTGGACCTCTGACCCTCTGCTGTGCCCTCCTGACTACCCTTCCCACTGAGGACACCTCCAATTGTTTCTGAGGTAAGACTTATACCCACCCGGATCAGGATTAGATAGAGCTCGCTGACTGCTCCAACCCCTGCTGAAAGCTCCGCCACAGCCCGACGTCTTCGCGGAGAGGCCGTGATTACCGGCGCTACTGAGGGACTGTGTGGTCTGCTGCGACAGCCCCCTGGGCCGTGCACTCAGCGGCGAATACTTGGATGGCTGTTGGTTTTCCTCCGCAGCTCCTTAGGGCTCTTGGCTGCCTTGATTGCTGGCACAGCAGTGGGCCTGCGATGGCCTGATGTGCCCCAAAAACCAGGATTCACCTGATTGCCTTTCGGCCGTCGAAGCCTACGCTGCCTCTGATGTCCTGTGGGTTGACTGCAGGGATGGTCCGACTGCGACATTGCCTGACCCACGCTGGTGTCGTGAACATGTGCGATTGAGGTGTATGTCGATATTTCTTCCCTCTTTTTCTGGCGGTCATTCCTTCGCATACTGGTTGTGTTAACGTTTACTCAGTTTTTTTTTTCCTATGTTAATTGCTTTGCTTTTTTAGACACTCTCCCATTGGTGTACTCGATGTTGATTGATGTTTTTTACCCATGTTTACTGTTTTTGAGCACTATTCCACTACCGCAAATGCGCAACCAACCTCTCCTCCCATACACTCATATAGAGCCTGACCTCTCAGCCATCCCTCACTAAAATCCTGCTGCGCCAAAAACGCTCCTCCCTGGTTCCCCATCATTCTCTTTTTTTGTCTCTGAGTTCCCCTCCGCAACAGCTATCTCAATACCAGTGCAGACTAGACTCCCATGTGAGCCCACAGACAAATCTTCAATCCTTTAGCAACCGCCCGCAATCCTCTGACGGTCATCTACTTAACATATACCTAACGTCTAAAAATTGTTGTATTTTCTTTTTTATAATGCTGATTTAATTGTCGTGCGGCTCTTTCTTACTTATTCCTTACCCCTCCCCTCTTGCACAAACCCCCATCCTACTTCAACCTCCAAACCCTAACTCCTCATTGTACACTTAATTGCTCTATATCACTCCACCCCCCCTCCTCCTACATATTGACCATCATGTCCCACCAAAGTCCCACACCCGCGTCCCATTCCAACCCTGCTCTCTCCTCCCTTAACCCCTCCCTCACCAGACATGGCCCCAACTCTTGGTCCATTCCCTACCCTTCCAATCTTTCAAAAAACGGCAAGAAAAATTTGAAACATAAATTACTAATACAACATCCTGAAACCCTAATTGTGGATAACTACCACAGCCTCACGTCTCCTATAAAAACCAACTACATTTTCTATTCTAAACGCCCCTCCAAATGGAAGAGCACCTTCCTACGCCACCTCCCAGTCACTAAATCTAACAATATTCCTTACGGTTTCAAACTATCTACTACTTCCTCCCCTATCTTTCCCGGTGAAATTGACATCTCCATCTTTAAAACTGGAAATATCCTCATACAAGCCTCTGAACACAACCTCAACATCTTTGAGCATCATTTCAGCACTCTGTCCCACCAGCTGTCCTTACCTACTCCCCCCTCTACTCCCCCCCTCTACTCCTCAACCGCTAGACACGTCCTTGTGCTCTCCTGCCTCCCCGACGAATACCCTTCCTCCCCTAAACATCTCTAACCTTAAGGATTTATCACATTCTATGCCTTCCTATCCAGCACCCAACCCTGAACCCCCCCAAAACACCTCAAACACTAGCACCATCTCCCAAACTCCCATGCTCTCCAACAACCATCTCCTTTTGTCCCCTAGCTCCACTTCTAACCCCTCTCCTTCCCCCCAATCTCCCCTCCTAGCCCACACCACCACATCCCCTCCTGCCCCTACTCTCCCCTCTCCGAAATTCCCCCCACCCCCAACTCTGATGTTGCCTCTCCACTCACCCCTTACTCCCTCTCTTCCCCACTTATCACGACCCCCTCCTATATAACTATCCCATCCCTCTCCATGCCTGTCCCTCCCACACACTGCCAGTTCACCCCTCTTTCCCCCCCAGGCCTCCCACACTCCCACAACTTCTGCACTCCGCCTTCCATCCCCCAGGCCTCTTACCCTCTCCGAACACCAGACATCCACCCCCGAACAACTCCGAACATGCCCCCTCCCCCTCCAGCCCCAAACACCACTTTAACTATCCCGTCCTTCCCTATGCCCCCCCACACCGGCAGCCAAAACCCCCTCTCTCCCCCCACAGACCTCCCCTTCTCCCCCAGCTTCAGCACCTTTCTCCCCTCTCTCCCCCCCACAGACCTCCCCCACTCCCCCAGCTTCAACGCCTTTCTCACCCCCCCAGACCTCTCGCCCTCTCTGAACGACAGTCCCCCTCCCCCAACCTACTCAGAACATACCTCCCCCCTCCTGTAGTGTAGTTCCTATTTCCCTAATAGGCTCTGCGCATTGGAATAATATAACCTATAGGTTTGACATAGGACTAAGGTTGGTATGTCCCTATCGATTATATTAAACTTAATTACCTGTGCCAATGTGTCAGAGGCCACTAGAAACTTCTTGAAGACAAGAAGGGAATAGTTTCTGGCAACCACATAACATAAAACCCTGATCCCTCAGGATCGTGGAAACAATATACTACTTTTCATTCAGTCACTCATCTCAGAGAAGTACATAGAAGAAACAGTCGGTGTGTTTACAATAACATTTATTGCACAGTTGTTGTTCTAGTACTGGTTATATGTGCTGCGACAACTGTTGGACAGTAGCAGAGAAATATGGCAAGCAGTGCAGTTAAATAAAAATGCATGGTACAGTTTTACCATTGTGCAATAGTAATGAACACATACATGAAATGAAGAATGCATTAAGATAAAGCCTATACCCCTATGATGCCTAACTAGATATACCCAAGTGTACCTAGCATGTGTGTAGGTCTTAGAGAGCCAAGAATCCCCTAGGATTTAGTCTAACCCCATTACCTTAGTGGGACTTCATCCTGGTGTTGAGCTGGACACCCCAGGATGGGTGGATGGACCTCTGCCAGCTGGAGCTGTGGCATGATGCAAGTTGCAGCGTCTCAGGTCAGAGTGGCGGCATGGAAAGTCTCGGTCCTCTCTAGTTTGCTTGGGAAAAGGGAGGTATATTTATACCTGATAGATGCCTTGGAGTGTTAATACTGACGTACAGTCGGTCAGAGGAAGACGTCAGGAATGAACCCTTAGGAAATAGTGGTTCATGCATATTTAATGAGTCCTTGGAGAAATCAATAATCCTGTGCTAGGGAAAATCCCAAGAGCGAAGGGTCTTTGTCTAAGAACTCGTTGTGACATAGGTTAGTCACTTTTGGACATGGATATGACGTATTTAGAATGGACCGTCTTCTGCACCCAGAGCACACGTCAGATAAGGGACAGACTCTGTTGCTCGTTATTTGTGAAGGGAGGGCCAATGTAGGTGAAAGGTCCTGCCTGTCTCTGTGGCACGAAGGATTTGAGCCTCTGAAACCGTGCACCTATGTTAGGGCCTCAATCCAGCACATAACACCCACTCCTATCTATGGCCAATTGTGAATAACCCATTAAAAGCAAACTACGTGACTAAAATAGGCATTAGCATATGATTGGCAGGTAGTTGCATGAGAGTGTTGTTTTTGAGCTGAAAAAATAGCAGCTGTTAAAATATGTAAAATTACTATAGACTCTGTGGAGACAGGAAAAATCTATAGTGTCATTAAAAAATACTCTCTTAGAGTCAGTAGTTACTTATAAAAGTTCCTGTTTATAAAATTGAAAACTCTTACAAGCTGTTCAGAAGACCATGCTTTCTTTAGAAGAAAAAAAGGAAAAGAAAGGTCATTTTAGAGGAAAGCTCCAAGCACTCGGTCAGAGTTGAAACAATAAGAGAAAAAATGTGTTTCAGGACATGTTTTAGCAAAATGAAAGATAACAAGTGGCTGAGAGACATAACATTTCTGTTGCTAGTTACTGCAGGGGACGGACCCCTCGCAGAATCATTGTGGGAGCACAGAATGAGCAGTGCTGCCAGTTGCTGGTTCTGAGGCAGCCGGTGCTGTAATCGATACCTTGGTGCTAGCTAAAGGAAGCAAAAAGGCACCCTCCATATTTGCAAGGAATGCTTTGGTTTGATGGGAATACGCTTGGGACACAGCCAAGCATGGGACTTCAGCAGTTCCAGCCTGGTGGTAAATGCCGCTGGCGTTTCCTTTGGAAGTGTCAGACAGATGATGACCACGCATTCTTCACTGCAAAAAACAGGCATCAGAGAACAGGTATGTTGCAGTTGCAGTCTTTTCAGACTGTTCTTTTAAATATTAGAATCCATAGTTCCTGTTTGCAAGGTATTACCAAGGTGTATCACACTGCTTGTGTGTGAAAGATAAAAATGTATCAAAAAGGAAAGAGGGGCAGTCTGTATTTAAGAGTGCTATTTTGCAAAAAAGAAAAAATATTTCTTTAGCTGATGTGCAATGAAAAATAAAAGTGCTGCACAAGCATGGTTTTCAGATTGCTCAAAGCATTTGAACTTTATAAAGGAAACTTTTGTTTCACTACTGTCAGTGTTGGAGCTTCTAGCCAAAAAGGGCACAACTTCCCTACACTTGCAGGATTTCACTACCTCTTGATGTTATCCGTACATAACGTAGGTCTGGCTTATATATACTGAGTCCCTTGGTGATGTTCAGGAATCATTTTTGTGACAGGTATTTGTGTCAAAGGGCCAAACCATCCATACTTTCCTAACTGGGTCTGTCCTGTTGTTTTGTAAATGGCATCTAATGTTGCCCCTGCTGATGTATGTCAACTATTCCACCCCCGTGCGATGGTGTTTGGTGGTGTTTGGCAACGTTCCTACTGGTGTTTAAACAACCACATTTCTAGATGCATTACAATTGTGTAGGAGTTGATAACCTTAATGAAGGTAACAGGTATAAAGCGTCACAATAAGAATAAGTCTCTAACATTTCATGATCTGAAAATGTGGCAATTATTCCTAAAACAGACAGCATATTATTCACTGTATCAGTAACCCAATTTTCAGAAAAATGTACTGCAGGTAATGACATCACTGAATGATTGATAAAATGAATGAAAATGAATGAAAGTTCAAAATACATTAATCAGAATTAAAAACCGGATGATTAAATACATCATTTAGAATACAAAGGCTTGTTCAGGCCGAATACATTTATAAGTCTCTTTCGCATTTGAATTTAAAATGGATGTGGCTTCAGTTTTATGTTGATCCTGTGTTGTAGAAAGTGTCCACTAAAAGTCCTACTAAAAGCTAGCTCTAAGCAAAGCTAGAACAGAAAAAGATGAACCCAGAAATACTCCATAGTTCTACCCATGGTGAAGCCAGGTCTGTATCTTTTGGAAAAAGAAAAGGTTCAAAAGTTTGTACTTGTATGTTCGTTGTTTGTTTTTTGGCAGGCTTCATTTCCTGTTCCGTGGAGCCATGGAAAACGTATCACAGTTAATGAAATAGCCAGTATGATTAATTGTTGAAATTGCATCGTGTTTAGTTGAAGTTATTTCTGCTGTTTTTGTTGAAAAACGTTTGAAATGTTGAAATCAATAGTTGATGTCTTTGCTGAAAAACGTTCAGATGGTGAAGTTAATATTTTATGTTTTTGTTGAAAAACATTGATGCATTTATTAGTTGATGCTTTTGTGAAAAAAACATTGAAGCTTTTATTATTTGCTGCTTTTGTTGAAAAAACGTTGGTGTACACATTTGTTTTTGGCCAAATTGCAACTTGAGTGTTGTCTTGACTTTTATTTTGAATTTGAAAGGTTGGTTCAAGGAGAACTAGTTCCATTGCATTGTTGCATAGTCCCCCACTCCATGGATTTGATTACTCAAACGTGATGAGCTTTTCAGTTTGTAGTTCTTGAATAGTAGTGAGAGGGACGTCTACTACTGTGGAGTTCACGAGGCCTGCTGCTCAGTATTGGCCACATAGTTTTTGGTTGATTCTTTCATTTGAAATGAATCTGTTTTCCTTTTTCACTGCAAGATGCGGCAAAAGTACAGTTCTTGTTCCTTTCACTTCAAGGAATGGCACAGGTTTTCCTGTATGAGGGGCCAAATTCCTTTGTGTCCGCGATCTTTATCTCTCTCTGCCCAGATCCCCGACTTTTGGGATTCAGACAGGTCTTGCCGTGATTACCTCAACTTCCCAGTGGCGGCCTGTTTCACTTTGACAGAATCTTTGTTTGTTTCTTTGTTTCCTTTAGTTCCTGTAAAACAGCCAAACGATCATAGATACAGAATGGTTTTCATCCGCCACTGTGCCTTCACATTTATGATCAGGTTCCCACATTCGTAAATGGAGTCAGACCTCCTAGAGAGCTTCTTGGCTGGGTGTGTATTGCCCCCTGAATCCAAATAAGTGTTTGACCTCACTAGCGCCCCGCCCTAATACCCTAGCTGTTAAGGATTGCTCTATGCCCCAGTCCTTCCTCTCCTCTACCTAAATTCCCTCAGGATGGCGTTGGGGAGGAGTACCGCAATACTACGTCCATCCCTTCCATGGCCTCTTTGTCAGCCCGAGAGCTAAGCGTGGAGCCACAGTCAGGGTGTAACGTTGATTGCGTATCTCCTGTTATGGACTCGCAAATCTTTTTATAACAGTTTTGAGCGTCAGCCGAGCGCTAAGGCCATACCTATAGGAAACTTGAGCACGGATCCACTGCCACCAAGATATATTTTTAAGCCTACTCAAAATTTGAGGGGCCACAGTGGTCCTGTTACATGACACGATCAAGTGGACAGACTGATGCTGTCTTGCAATGGGACCTGCGCGGGTCTTGTGATGGTGTAGCCTGGCATTTGTTTGCAGATTTTGCAGTTCAAGACAAAGCCAATAGTCTGACTTCTGAACCCTGGCCACCAATAGCACTGTTTGCAATGAAGAAATAGTAGCTATTACCCCTGAATGTGCGGAGCCCAAGCCCTTCTGTGCCTTAAATGATTAATTCCTGCCTACTATCCATATTTGGAAATACTCTATCCCCCACTCCAGGAATCTGAGCATATGGAATGCTGTTTGCACCTAACTTGTAGGAGTATATAAGTGGAAATTTCTTAGGCACTGCTGTGCTGCCTTTGCGTGAAGCAATTACAGCCACCATATTCTAACCGTCTATTCTCGTTGTTGAACGAGTGTGCGCAGCTACGGAAGCTGTGTGAACAGCCCCTGTGTGGCTTCTACAGCCAATGAATTCCTGCAACGTGCACACCATCATGTTGATGACTCAGTGTGTTAATCACGTGAGTTTTTGTTTGGTAGGTCGTATTTTCAACTCCACTACCTGTTCCCATAATTTTTGTGTTTAATTATGCCAGCTTTTTCATCTTTAAACCCATTTTGTTCCCAATGGTGTAAATATTTATTACATGATTGCACACAGTAAAAGGAATCGCACACTATAAGTGTGGGGAATTCGCGATCCGTGTTTACAAGTGCAAGTATCAGGGCTTTTAAAGCTGCCAACTGAGCCGTGCTATTACCTAGAGGTAGTTTTTTGGTGCATTGAGGACGGAACTTGCCATCCAGCATCTGTTCTTTAACAAAGGCGGCCGGTGGTGCAGACCCATCAGTGTAAATCTTAAAAATTCATACTGGTCTAGAGGCAAGATTTCATTTGGCAGATGATGTTCTTTCTCATATTGCAGGAATGCTGTGTTTTTAAACGGATCAAATCTGGATTCAAAGTCTGATGCAGCAAAAGATTTAGCCCTTTGTATCCATTCTGGATGTAAGGCTTTGGCATTAGGAATGCTAGCCCCGGTACTGGGGTGACGACAATAATGCATCATCCCATGAGCCAGTGCTCTTTCTTTTGCTACAGCAGTCTGAATGGTTGTCAGAATTTTTTCCTGTTGAATTAAAACTCATTTCTGTGTTTGTGTACAGATGAGATTTGTATGCGATTGGTACAGTTTCACCTTCATTAAAGGTTTAATAAGTGTACCCGCATTGACCATAAATGATACTGAGTACCAAGTGGTGCAAGTTTGCACGTGTGTGTATGTGTTTGGAAGCAATAATATCTTCCTGGAGTGAACAAAGAATATTGGTGTGTTCTTGCGTCCAGTGTTTGACTGAAAAGTCAGGTTTGAAAAAGGTCGTAGAAAGGTTTTACTCTCACTGCGAAATCCAAAATGTATGTTCTGCCAAAATCTAGGAATCCCAGTACTGATTGGAAGTTGTTTTAATGTCTTTGGAGGCTGGAGCAGCGCACACTTTTCTAAAAGTTAGCTGCCAGGCTTTTCCCTTCACTTGAAAACTAGTATCCCAAAAATAGGACACAGAGGTGGGCAATTTTGATTTCTCAAAATTAAATTTGTAGCCCCCAGAGGCGAATCCCATAATAATGGTGCTCAGCCTGGTCAAGTGTTTCCCCAATAAGTCGTCCGTTAGATAAATATCATCCAAATAGGACAACGCTTCTTCATCAAAGTGCTTTAGCCATTCTGTAACTCTTTCAGAAAATACCCCTGAGCTGTTCTCATACCCACGGGGAGATGACAAAAAGTGTCGCTGGGACTCTAATATACTAAATGCTGTTAGGTACCTGTTTTCAGGTGCTATAGTTTGACAGAAAAGTCCATTTGAGACAACAAGTGTCGTTTTGTATTTTTCCCGCATAATGTTATTCATTAATGCGGCACTATCTGCATGTTGGACAGCATATGTCTTTGTGCAAGTGTTCAAGTGTCTGTAAATGAAAACTAGACAAAATGTATTATCATGTTTTGATAAGTGAAACAAGGGATTGTTCTTTTGTGAAGTGCATTTTTCAATGATCTCCTGGTATTCAAGTTGATCTAAGATCTCCCTGACCTGTGTTTTTAGCTTCTTGCTTAATACGATATTGTCTTTGAGCATGTGGTGAAACTATTAACGGGATCACGTGGTGGGTTGAGGCATCATCCCATCCAGCGTGATTTTTATACAATACTGGAGCTTGGGCTACTGCCCACTCCCGTGCATATGTATGTTTAAGTTGAACTGGAACATGGTTGGAAAATGCAGGAAAAATATACTTTCTGCCTTTGGGCGCTCCCTGACGAATGCTGGCGGCTAATCTTGTTCTGCTAACAGTATGTCAAAACCAGACAATAGGTTCTTCGCAAAGATACCTTTTACTTTCCTGTGTTCGTCCTCCTCCATGCGGAGTGTTATTTCATATACCTTGTGTGGGATGCTCACCCTTTTGTCTGGTGTTTCCACCGTGATGTAATCATTCAATTTTGCTGTCCAGAAATTCCTTCAGGTTCTGGCGAGCTATTGTTATTTCTGCCGCACTGTCTAGCATTGTCTGAGCCCATTCCCCGTTCAGAAGTTGAGTCCTTAGGATTCTGTGCATGTCTAACTTTGAGACCTGCAACTTTCTTCTTTTTAAATTGAGGTTTGAATTGTGGCTTGTCTTCTGTTTTAGAAGAGTCCTGAGCATGCTTGTCCCTGGACTGCTTGCGCTCTTCTTTGTGTGCTGACTTTCCTTCTCTCCCTGTGTTGTTTGTCGAGAGGAATGCCTATCAGTATCCTGATACCTGTCACGTTTCCTAATATTATCCCTATTCCTAAGGTTATACCTCTTTGCAGAGGGCTCCTGTTGAGGAGACCTACCTCGGGACTGAGAATCTTTTCTGAAAAATTTTGTTTTTTATTATTATCCCACTTCTTTTTAGAAGAAGTAGGTGTCTGCTTAGAATTGTCCTTCTCAGGACTGCCCATTAGCTGTGGTTTTAAAAACTTTCCCACCCAAACTGTCCCTTCCCAGTTCTGCATATGCAGTTTCAATTATTTTGGGAAATTCTTGTGGTTGGTCTATAAGACTGACCTCTCTTAGGTGTTGGCGGATCGCCACTGAAGCTGCTTCCCCTTTAATGTTAGCTAGTATTATTTTTGATACTTGGTCGTAGTTACCTAGTAATTTCATACCTAAGGTCAGAGCTGGTTCAGCTCCATACTTGTTCTGTATCTGTCGTAAGACATCTGGAATTACTGCTAAGGAAGGAATACCATGAGTCCTGGTATATATGGCAGCAAAGACTGTACCCCAAGTGGTGCAGTCCTCTAACTGTGGTGTGATCCCCATGGGCAAGCAGAGTGTTAGCATTATATGCTTTCAAATGGTGTGGTATTTGGAAATACTGCTTCTAACTGGGTAATTTTCTGAGCTACCCAGAAAGGAATCTGTTCACATTTTGTGGGCAGTTTGCCCATTACTGTGTGTAATGTTTGTGGAGTGATTTTAGTAGCGGTGCTCTGTGTTGGAGCTGTGTTATTTGTAGCTACTGTGGGCTGGACACCAAGTGTCCTCATGACGAGTTGCGTAATGGCTCTGTAAGAGTTTTACCAACTCTTTGTGTCGTAAGAGCAGTGCATCTTGTGGCATTATGTCAATGTCAGGATGTGGTGTGTAGCCGGTTAATGTCGGCCTTGTAGCTCCTGGTCTACCTAGTGGACCGAGTCTGGTTTTATTTATTTGTTGTAGGGCGCCATTAAACCAGAAATTGGGGTCCTGGTCAGTGTGCGGAATCTTAATCTCCTCGAACGGAGTGTAGACCGCTGGGACTTTTTCATGTATGTAAGAATGAAAAGTCTGAGTTGTTGCATTTACTGCTGGGAATGTAACCCAAGAATAGAACACATCTGTTTGATAATCTTCGTGTGCCTCTATTAATATCACTGTACCCTCTCGGTCTGTTAAACCATGTCTGAGGGTTTTTGTGTGAGTGTATGCCTGATTTTGGGTGCAAAATGTATTGCATTTGCTTCCTCTTCGTCGTTTGAGACCTGTGTCCCAGTGACAGGAGCAGCTGCCTCGACAGACATTGTGTTGTGAAAACAAAATGTCCTAAAAAAGGGTTTTAAGATAAGGTTTTAAAAGGCACAATTTTTCGGGAACTTTTTCCTTCAAGCTTGATTAACCTACAGCCAATACATAGGAAGATTGCCTACTCAGCTGTGGCAGAATTGTGTGCCTACCCACTCCAGAAGTCTCTGGCGTTTTGTGAGTAGGGGTCTCTGAGAATAAGCATGACTGAACTACTCAGATTCTACTGTTAAATAAGTGCCAAATTCACTTTGGGCGCCATGTAGTGTAGTTCCTATTTCCCTAATAGGCTCTGCGCATTGGAATAATATAACCTATAGGTTTGACATAGGACTAAGGTCGGTATGTCCCTATCGATTATATTAAACTTAATTACCTGTGCCAGCTAGCTCAGAGGCCACTAGAAACTTCTTGAAGACAAGAAGGGAATAGTTTCTGGCAACCACATAACATAAAACCCTGATCTCTCAGGATCGTGGAAACAATATACTACTTTTCATTCAGTCACTCATCTCAGAGAAGTACATAGAAGAAACAGTCGGGTGTGTTTACAATAAAATTTATTGCACAGTTGTTGTTCTAGTACTGGTTATATGTGCTGCGACAACTGTTGGACAGTAGCAGAGAAATATGGCCAGCAGTGCAGTTAAATAAAAATGCATGGTACAGTTTTACCATTGTGCAATAGTAATGAACACATACATGAAATGCAGAATGCATTAAGATAAAGCCTATACCCCTATGATGCCTAACTAGATGTACCCAAGTGTACCTAGCATGTGTGTAGGTCTTAGAGAGCCAAGAATCCCCCTAGGATTTAGTCTAACCCCATTACCTTAGTGGGACTTCATCCTGGTGTTGAGCTGGACACCCCAGGATGGGTGGATGGACCTCTGCCAGCTGGAGCTGTGGCATGATGCAAGTTGCAGCGTCTCAGGTCAGAGTGGCGGCATGGAAAGTCTCGGTCCTCTCTAGTTTGCTTGGGAAAAGGGAGGTATATTTATACCTGATAGATGCCTTGGAGTGTTAATACTGATGTACAGTCGGTCAGAGGAAGACGTCAGGAATGAACCCTTAGGAAATAGTGGTTCATGCATATTTAATGAGTCCTTGGAGAAATCAATAATCCTGTGCTACGGAAAATCCCAAGAGCGAAGGGTCTTTGTCTAAGAACTCGTTGTGACATAGGTTAGTCACTTTTGGACATGGATATGACGTATTTAGAATGGACCGTCTTCTGCACCCAGAGCACACGTCAGATAAGGGACAGACTCTGTTGCTCGTTATTTGTGAAGGGAGGGCCAATGTAGGTGAAAGGTCCTGCCTGTCTCTGTGGCACGAAGGATTTGAGCCTCTGAAACAGCGCACCTATGTTAGGGCCTCAATCCAGCACATAACACTCCTGCCGCAACTACGTCCCACCTCACCCTTCTAACTCAAACACTTTGCAACATTGACCGCAATATCTCTTCCTTGATATCTGAACTCGCCCGACTTAGAGAGGAATTCAAAGACTTCAAATCCCCTAACACCAAAACCCGCCCCTCTTGGTCCACTCCACCATGCACTGGTCCCCAAAAACTCTCTAATCCCAAACCTTGGAAAACCATACCACTACACAACCGTACACTTAGATCTCTTCGCACCTTGAATGACCACTCCGCCACTGACCTCTCCGACATCTGCAACTCCTACACACCAAAGACCTCACTTAAGGATACGGCCTTTACTCACTCCAACATCCCTGTTATTATAGGGACCAGCAGAATCCTCACCTCCCCCTGCTCCCCAGACCCCCCCTCAACTTACCGTCATCCACTCGTGCCCCCAAAAACAACCCTAAGCCCCTGGCCTGCATGCTTGTGAACTGCCGCTCGGCGGTTCGACATGCGACCGAAATTTCCTAAACTATCCTTAGTGAAGATTTAGACATCGCCTTCCTCACGGAAACCTGGCTCAATGATCAATCAACACCCATCCTTGATTTACTCTCCCCTCCAGGTTACTCTATCATCAGAAAAGACCGACCGCAGAAAATAGGAGGTGGATTAGCAATACTCTTTAAAAGCGAACTCCAGCTCTCCCTAGTCAAAAACACAGACTTCGCTACCTTTGAATACCTTGGAGCTGAACTTAAGATTAAAGGCGCTCCCCCAATACAACTACACAACATCCATCACCCTCTGGGTGAACCTCTTCCCTTTGCTGATGAACTATCTGACCTTCTTACTCAATCATCACTTTCGAGCTCTAAAAATCTCTTCCTAGGAGACTTAAACCTTCACTGGAACGTGCCCGAGGACCCCACTGTCAAACTTCTCAATAACCTTCTTGAGATTAACAACCTCAAAAAACTCTGCCATTCCCCAACCCACTCAAAAGGGGCTACTCTTGACGCCATCATTGTAAATAATGATTTGGCATCCCTATCTAACATCATCCCTATCGATTGGTCTGACCACCACCTCATACTGTTCTCGATCTCCCCTTAGCCCCGCCCGCCCCTCTAAAAACAACAAAACCAAAATTTCAACCAGAAACCTTAATCTCATCCCCCTGGTGTACTGGAGGCTAAACTCCAAACTCAACCTTACTGCACCCTCCCTCTCTTAATGCAAATGAGCTCACTGAGCACTATAATAAAACTGTCTCCGAGGTCTTAGACCAACTTGCACCACCCAAACTAAAAACTCAAAAAATATCCCCCAAATCATGGTTTAACTCAGACCTCAACAATGAAAGACGAGCACTTAGACTGGCTGAAAGAACTTGGAGACAACACCCTTCCCCCTCCAATCTCGTCCTCCTTCGAACTGCTGGATCTACTTACAAGAAACACATTTTCTCTGAAAAAGCATCCTTCTTTCGTTCACAAATCGCCCGTGCCAAAAATAGACCCAGAGAACTGTTCAACATTGTTAGAAGCCAAACTTCCCCCGCCCCCCTCAATTTGACGGCCACCACTAGCAAATGTGAAGAAATTGCTAACTTTTTCTCCGAAAAAAACGCCAAAATTGACCAATCCTTCACGTTAACTCAGATCCCTCCCAACTCCCAATATACCCCTGCTACTACCCCAACACCCTCCCCTCTGTTCCTACCCCTTCCTCCTCCCCGCACCAACTTTCCACAACCCCTCCTGAAACCTTCCCCGACATAACACAGCCCAAAAATAATGCCTCCTGGCAGAATTTCCACCCAGTTTCCGAACTTGAAGTCTTTAACATCCTGTCCAAATTAAAACCATCCTCTCACACAAAAGACCCTCTCCCGTCTACCCTCGTCCAAGATCTTAAACACGTCATTGTCCCTTATTGGACCAATATCATCAACTCCTCCCTTTCCTCGGGGTGCGTCCCTGTCTCCCTCCAACTCGGGCAAGTCACGCCCATTCCTAAAAACCCCAAGACCGACCCTAACAACCCTAATAACCTCCGCCCCATCTCAAACCTCCCCATTCTCTCAAAAGCCCTTGAAAAATGTGCCCTTCTTCAATTGGATAAACACATTGACACTTACAACCTACTCGACCCCCTACAATCAGGCTTCCGTAAAGGCTGCAGCACTGAAACTGCATTGCTAAATATAGTTGATGACATCCACCATACCCTGGATAATGGCGAGTCCTGCCTACTCATTCTGCTCGATCTCTCTGCGGCGTTCGATACAGTTAACCATTCATCCTTACTCAATACTCTTAAACTTCGTTTCGGCCTTAATGGAACTGTCCTCAACTGGTTCACCTCCTATTTCCAACACAGAACCCAGCAAATCAAAATCCAAAGCTGCCTCTCTAGCCCCACTCCTGTCTCCTTCGGTGTCCCCCAAGGATCTATCCTCTCTCCTGCTCTCTTCAACCTATTCATGGAACCCCTTACCCTCATACTTAAACAAGCCGGTATTAACTATCACCTGTATGCCAATGATACCCAACTGTACTATAAAATCAAATCCCACGCAGACGTCCTACACCTTAACACCGCCCTTGCTAATATACAAACCTGGTTCTACTCCAACCATCTCAAACTCAATCCTAACAAAACTGAGATCATTCTCTTCTCTCCTAAAAACAACCCACTCCCCATCGAAACATGGATCACCGACCTTAGTGCCCTAAACTGCTCACTCTCCTTATCCGAGTCAGTAAAATCACTTGGCATCACCATTGACAGTAAGTTAACGCTCAATTCCCATATAAAAAACTCAGCAAAAGGAGCACTTTTCACGCTCCAACATCTAAAAAAAATCAAACCTTTCATTCCAGCGGAAGAATTCAAATCTGTTGTCCAATCATTAGTCCTCTCGAAAATCGACTATGGCAACGCCCTACTCTCTGGATCTCCCAAAGTACACCTTGCCCCCTTCAAATCTGTTCTCAACCTACTGGCCAGGCTTACAACTGACTGCAAGCGCTCTGACCACATCTCGCCTGCGCTTAAGACCCTTAAATGGCTTCCTATCGAAGGCAGATCCTCCTATAAAATAGCCTGCATTACGTACAAAGCCCTTCATCAAAAGACCCCGCTTTACCTCTCAAACAAACTCAATAACGCGGGCAGTACCCGACCGATGAGAAGTACCAACTCTCTCCTCATCGTCCCCCCTCTGTTAAAAATGAAAGCCGCACAATCTCGCTCCTTCTCTGGTAAGGCTCCGAGCATCTGGAATGCCCTCCCTAAAGAGCTACGACTCAACCCTTCATACGCCAGTTTCAAAAAAGACCTCAAAATACACCTCCTCAACAAATTCTGGGGTCCTTAACCCTTCTATTACCATACTTGCTACACTCTCCCTTCCTTTTGAAACCCTTGCCTTCCCCCCTCTCCTCACCCCGCTTGTGTCGACCTCACCTATTCACCCCCTTCCCTACCCTTCTTCACCTTTTACTCCCCCCTTCCACCCCTTTCGTACACTAACCCTCCCCTAACCCTTACTTCTTCACAAAATAATGACTCTACCTCCTTTATACCGTTTAATAATTCGTAATTACTATATTCATGTGTTGTTTCAGTAAATAGCCACTTCTTTGCACTTTTTATTGACTCAAGCTATATTACTCAATGTGTTCTCTTAGTCCACCATGTTTCTTAATGCTTCATTTGGATACCACTGTTTTGTATTCCATGTACTTATGTCATTCCAATGTAAAGCGCTCTGATACCCCCGGGTGGAGCCAGCGCTATATAAAACCTTTTAAATAAATAAATAAAAATCTACTGAGGCAGTAACACTAACAAGTCACCCATATAGACAATTGCTGCCTCAAATATATCTCAGACCTGCTTCTGCAGAACCTGTGTCTACACGTTTAGCAGCAGGCCCAATGTACTTTAAAAACTGCTTGCCAAGCTTTAAAGTCCTGATCAATATAACATATAACTCACCCCTACGGTACACAGTAGGTAGGCCATTGACACTGACCTATCTACTGTAAACCTAACACCTATCCTTTCAAATTTGACTCACTGACAACTATAGTTACACAGTCATATGCCCAGTTATACATACAGTCTTACAGTCACATTGCAAATCGCATGCCTATCTGCATAACGATAAAGCCACTAATATACCCAGTAACACACTCACAATACCTGCTAAACATTCACTGAGATATAAAGATACATAAGAAGGAGGTTGGCCTACACGAGACACTTCTCCACACACACTTGCATACCACAATATTCACAAACACTGTCAGTAAGCAATCCATACAGTTGCTTAGATACACATTTACAAAGTCATACGGACAGTAAGGGTGGTAGTGATATAGCAATATGCCTCCTTCAATATTCAAAGACAACAAAATAGGGATTAATACACTTATTCAGATAGCTACTAAATCATTAACACTAACAACCATTTAGACAACTATCACTTCAAACATGTCTGAGGCCTGCTTCAGGAGCATGCTAAATTAACTTTAGAAAATGATTGCATAACCTTAAACTTATCTTCTAGTACATATAACTCACCCCCAAAGTATGCAATAGGTAGGCCACAGGCAGTGACCTATCTACTCAAAAACCAACACATATAGGGGCATATTTACAGGGAGTTAACGTCACCGGGATGTTACTTTTTCCAAAGTTCTGGTGGCGTTAACTCCCTCGCCTTATTTACAAAGCGGCATTAAGCGCTTAATGTGGCTTAACGCCGCCTTGTAAATAATACCCCTATTCACGCAGCACTTAGCGTGAAAGGGGTGTGCAATGGGTGTTGCAGTGGGCGTTCCACCGCAACACCCACTGCTTTTTGACACTGTCCCATATTTACATGAAATGAGGCAGCGCCAAAAATACTGCCAGGTAACACCTGGCCTTAAGCATGCAATACGAGCAGAAATATTTCATTTATCCTCGTATTTTGATCTTTCCACATGTGCTGCATTCTGCAGCACACATAGATAGAGCAAATCGCCTACAAAGATTGTTTATGTGGAGGAAGGTGCCCCTTCCTGCACATAAACAATTGCCCCTGCAGCCCAGGCACCCTAGCAAAATGGTGCTAGGGTGCCTGAGCTGGCGCTAGGCAGCTTTTTTAGCACTAGTGGTAATGCAGGGATACGGTGCATTCTTGTGAATACGGTGCATCCTTGCATTTTGAAACTGTCGGAGCACAGCGTTACTAATTTTGGCGTAACAATGCGCTCCACCAGTTTCTTGTATATATTCCCCAAAAGTTTCATATTTTAGTCACTGAGAACTGCACTTCTAGACATCTATACTCAGTTATACATCCACTCTGGAAGTCACATTACAACTCAATACATATCTGCAAAATGATAGAGCCACTAATTCACCCAGTCACACACTCACAATACTCCCTAAACATTTACTCATATATAGAGATACATCATACGTACCTTGATCTACTGATGCAAGTTATGCACACAGATTTACGTACCCCAATATTCACTAACACAGTCAGTAAGGAAACTATGCACCCATTTATATACACATTTACAGATGTACAGATACTAACAGATGTTCTGAAATAGCAACATAATTCCTTAAATATTCAAAGTCACACCCAAATAGGGACTAAGACGCTCATTTAAATATATACTGAGTCACTAAAACTAATAAAGGAACCATATAGACAAGTGCCACTTCCATGGCATTTCTGCATCTGTAAAAACTATGTGGTCAGCTTTAGCAGTAGGCCAAATTGATGTTTAACAATGCTTTTCAAGCCTTAAACC
Organism: Calotriton arnoldi; assembly: GCA_963921515.1. NCBI lineage: Eukaryota > Metazoa > Chordata > Amphibia > Caudata > Salamandridae > Calotriton > Calotriton arnoldi. The sequence continues at coordinate 60,601 of CAWUFW010001003.1, read as the reverse complement.
TCTCTTCTATTACATATTACTCACCCCTAACATAAGCAGTAGGTAAAAAATAAGTAGTCACCAATGTGTTCAAAACCTAAGCCACATAATTTCTAAACTGAGACACCAACAGCTACAGTTAGACAGTCCTTGTTAGATGTGTCAAACCTTGTTTTTCAGAACCTGTGTCTACAAATTTACCAATAAACCAAATGAAATTTTGAGAGTGCTTTTCAAGCCTTAAACTCTTGTATTATATATAATTCACTTATTACATAGTCAGTAGGTAGGCCATAAGTAGTGAGCTAAGTGCTCAAAGCTAACACATATACTTTAAAGTTTTAGAGAATGAGGCCTCCAGTTACAGCCCACTATGCTCTGTTATATATGCAGTCTGAAGTCACATTGGAACTGACATACCTATCTAGAAAAGGATAGAGTCACTAATACCCAGCCATACACTCTCAATACCACTAAAGTAGTCACTGAAATAGACAAATACATCATATACTGCTAGGCCTATTGGAGACACATTTGCATACAGAGTTGTATACGGCAAAAATCACTAACACAAACTCCCAAAAATGTATACTACCCCTAGATACACATTTACAGAGCCATAGAGACACTAAGGGGGATATTTACAACTGAAGTGGTGGAGCGTGTCGTTAGCCTCCTTGGCTTAACAACACGCTCCGCCACTTCAGAAATGCAGGGCTGCACCATAGTTACAAGAATATGGTGCAGTTCTGTGTTTCTTCCTGTGCTGGCGCTACACTTAACATTGTAGCGCCAACGCAGGCACCCTTGCACCATAGTGCAAGGGTATCTGTGTGCAGGGGAATATTGTTTTTGTAAAGGAAGGTCCCACTTCCTGCACATAAACAATCTTGAAATCCTGTTTTGTCACTTCTATGTGTGCTGCTTAATGCAGCACACATAGAAGTTACAAAATGTCATTTTTTTTTAAAGATTGTTTATGTGGAGGAAGGGTCACCTTCCTGAACATAAACAATCCAAGGCGTTTTGCTTTTTCCATGTGTGCTGCACAAGGTAGCACACATGGAAAAAGCAGAAACGAGGAGAAATAAAAAATTTCTCCTCGTCTCGCCAAGTTAAGGCCAGGTTTTCCCTGGTCTTAATTTTGCGCTGCCTCCTATTTACGCTGTCCTTCTAAATAGGGGGCAGCTTCAAAATCAATGGGTGTTGCGGTGGAACTCTCACCACAACACCCACTGCCCACCCCTTTCACGCTAAGCGTAGCGTGAAAGGGGGCCTTATTTACGAGGCAGAGATAAGCCATGTTAAGTGGGTCAACGCTGCCTTGTAAAGAAGGCGAAGATCCTATCGCCACGGGAACGTCGCAAAAAGTGATGTTCCTATGGCGATAAGGGCTTGTAAATATGCCCCTAAGAGAGATAGTTATATAGCAATATACATTCTTAAATAGGCAAACACAATCAAATACAGGCTGAGACACTCATTCAAATATTGCCTAAGGCACTAACACTAACAAGTCATCCATGTACACAATTGCCCCTTTTAACATGTCTCTGGAATGCTTCTGGAGAACCTGTGTCAGTAGCTTTAGCTGTAGGTGAAATTGACTTTAAAGAATGCTTTACAACTCTTAAAGACCCCTAAAGTACACAGTAGATATGCCATAGACAGTAAGCTATCTGCTCAAGTCTAACACATATTGTTTCAAATTTGAGCCACTGACAACCACACTTACAGGCCCATGTGCTCAGGTATTCATTACACTGATATTGTAACTCATACAACTATCGGCAAAAGGACAGAGCCACTAATATAACCTATAACACACTCTGAATAACTCTTAAGCATTCACTCAAATATAGACATACATCATGTGTCTGTATGGATTCTATAGACAATCCAGCACACATAGTTGCATACCTTATTACTCACTAACAGAAGTAGTAACCAATGAATGCCACTCTTTACATACATACTTCAAAATCCATAGAGACAGTAACCGACATAGTCATATTGCAACATCGGTTCTCATATATGCAGAAAGACACTCAAATAGGTACTGGAACACTCATTCAGCTATCTATCCAGTCACTAAAACTAAGAAATCAAGCATATAGAAAGTGTTACTTCAAATAGCCAATCACTAATCAATACACATCACTATGCACCCACTCACTCACACATATAGTTAATAATGCACATACTCACTCACCCATGCAGTCACTTACATACACAGTCAACCACCCATACAGGCGCTAATACACTCACTCAGCTACCAATACAGCCACTTATACACTCACTGACTTACTCGTCCATACTGCTACCTATACAACCACTTCATTACTCTAACCGCCATTCACACAGCCACTTCCTCACATATTCAGTTACATAACATAACACGTGTATTTGTAAAGTGCACTTTCACCATGAAGGGTATCTTGGTGCTGGATAACAGATGTTTCTTGTTACCCAACTCAATGCTACTAATTTTATCAGAAGGATCAAAAGCTGAGTGGACCCGCCGGGATTTGAACCTGTGACCATGAGGTCAAACACAGTCCCTAATAGTGGGCACATTAGTCCACTAAGTCACCAGACCCAGCCTAAGTTACTAACGGACCACTCACATGCATACAGTCACTAACACACCCACACACTCAGTTAAATAGGCAGTCACACAGCCACACACTTAAACATTTAGTTACTTACACTTTCACTCGCTCATGCATCCAGCAAGTGATTCATCTCTCTTACTTACCAATACAATTATTCATGTAACCTTTCACACAGTTCTTCTGTTACTCACACACTCACTTATCTATAGAAGCACACATGTACCCTCTCACTCACCCATATAACCACTTATACATCCAATTACTCATCTATACAACCACTCATGCACCTTTTCACTCAACCATACAGTAATTCATACATTCTTTACCTCACTCATTCAGTTACTCAAACACTCACTTATTTTCCCATGCATCAATTGCACACTCTCTGACTCACCCATATAGCCACAAGTACACTCACTCACTGACTCAAGCAATCACATACACAGCCACTCACCCATTGAATTTCTCTCATACTCACTCATTCACTCATACATCTACTCACACACTGTGGTATTCACCAATACAACCACTCATGTACTATTCACTCAAAACTCCTAGAGAGAATACAAAAGATGTGAAGCTGAAAAGACACACTCAAAATAAGAAAAAAAAGGTGGGATTATCCTGTTTCAAGGATAGAAAGCTCTTTAACCAATCAAATGGTTTGTTTCTATGTCACATGGGGTCACGATGGCATCGCGCTCATGTTGTTCTGCCATCGCGCATCCGCAAAATGTATTAAAATCACCTTCAAACTACAATTTCTCAATGATTACAGTAGTTTTAAAAAATGTTTTAACAATCTTCCTATTGTAAAAAAAAAATTTATTGTATACTTACATAGTTAATATTGGTAAAAAAACAAGCAGAAATCGCGTTCCCAACGCGGACCCGGAGATACACGCCAGCAAGGTACGCAACAGTGTCCCTGCTCCATAAAAACTTGTAAAAACCCCTTTCAAATGGTTATACTCTATAGTTATTTTTTTTTAGTTTTTTCTTACTAATCGGCTTCCCTTAAATTGAATATAATAATCAGTCACACAACCATTGAAACACCTACTCATTCATTCATACAGGAATTCAACATCCAGTCATTTCTCATACACATACTATTGCATCCTCTCAATCATTTATATACTTACTCTCATAATCACTCACTCATGCATACAATGATACATATACTCTGTCACACATCTGTACAACTACTTACATATTCAATCACAAATGCAGTTACTAACATACACAGTCAATTATGTATACACTAACTTACACACCAAAGCGTAGAACAAGACATATTTACACTCTTACAAACAAACATATACCAAGAATGTTTTCTTTCCTAAAACAGAATAGTTGGTTCTAGAACAACCTTATTTTAAGTGTTTTGGGATTTTTTTGCATTTTCCAACTATTTTGTGTTTTTTTTGGGAATTTTGTTTTCAAACTTTCTCTAAAAAAAATTCAAATCATGATGCTTTGCAGTAAAACAGGAAACTTGCAGCAGGAACTAAAAAAAAACTAACACTTGTGACTCTTCATAAGGTTGATTATGGCAGAGATTGATTGTTCTCCCACACACAAATTTGTTTGGCATTTCCGACAATGCACACCAGTATCGGCCAACTCAGGATATGTCACAGGCTGGTCAGAAGTGAGTACTTGTCCAGATGAAGTCCTTGGGTGCACGTTATCTTCACAAACAGTTTGCTCTCATTTCTCCCTTTCACTCTGCTCTTGTGTAAGATGGGTTGAATGCATAGTTTGCAAATGTTTTAGCATTGGAGAAGTCCCATAAGAATATTTTTGCTCTGAGCCTCTAGAGAAAATTGTTTTGCACAAAGAGCATGTGACTGTCCTTGCATTGACCTTCTTTGTGCCTTCAGGAATTGTAAAAAAAGGCCCAGATGATGCTTTCTTCTCTTGCCTTCATTGGTTCTGCTTCTTCCTGAACACTTTCCATCTCTTCTTGGCTTTCTCCACCTGCAGATGTCATCTTCAGTACCAAAGTGAAAAAGAAAACATTAAGAAAAACTTAAAACTGCTAGAGAGAATACAAAAACTGTCAAGCTGAAAAGACACACTCAAAAGAAGAAAAAAAGGGTGGGATTTTCCTTTTTCAAGGATAGAAAGCTCTTTAACCAATCAGATTGTTTGTTTCTATGTCACATGGGGTCACAACGGCATTGCGTTCATGTTGTTCTGCCGTCCCGCTCCCGCAAAATGTATTAAAATCACCTTCAAAATACAGTTTCTCAATGATTACAGTAGTTTTTTAAAAATGTTAACAAACTTCCTATTGTAAAAAAGTTTTTATTGTATACTTACATAGTTAATATTTCTAAAAAACAAGCAGAAATTGCGTTCCCAACGAGGACCCAGAGATATATGCGGCAAGGTGCGCAACAGTGTCTCTGCTCCATAAAAACTAGTAAAAACCCCTTTTAAATGGTTATCCTCTATAGTTATATTTCTTTTACTTTTTTCTTACTAAACGACTTCCCTTAAATTGAATATTAAAAAAGTCTATATATGTATTCTACTCTATTAAAACTACGCTGGGCCATGTCCCCATTGCGGATCCAAAGCGAATGACAGCTTGATGCGCGACGGAGACGTGACTACGCAAAACTACTAAAAACTATTTCAAAAATGTTTCCCTCTATAGTAATATTACTTTTAGGACTTTATTAGTAAACTACTTTCCTTAAACTGTACATTTTACAGTGCTATAAATATATTGACTCTTAATTTTTACAAAAAGAAAAACAATAAAAGTTTAATTACCATATTGTTATACACACCTCTCATTAATCTATCTTTTCCCAAAATGATGGCTATCATTCTAAATAACTCCCCACAAGTAAAATGTGCACTCTGTTGTTAAAGTAACTGGTGGAATTCCTGTTTTTTCAACTAACTAAAATACATACTAACACAATCACCAAAACCATTAAAAATAAAAAAACTTGGATTTCTGGCGGGCGCTAGAGTGCTGGCTGCAAGATGGCCGCCAAGTATTGAGGCTCTGCAGGCTGGACAGACAATTGGCCAATTATCCTGCAGTCGATATGCCCATCGCTGCCTGAAAATGGGCGAGGATGTGCCTGGAAAGCTGCTGCTGGAGGCAAAATTAGAGGGACGCTATCAGTGGCTCTGGAGTACAGGCACGGGTGCTTCCGACGGAGAGAAAATGGTGTCCCTGGACTGGGAGCTTGAGTGACTGTGCCGGATCCGGTGTGATGACGCCGGGGGGTATACTGTGGCCTGATTGATGCACGGTGGCAGCCGAGACGACTGGAGCCGCGGAGGAGGCAGCTGGAGCCCAGCGCGCATGGTGGACCTGAACTGGGCTAACTGCCGGCAGTCCCTTGCTCTAGGCCCCGGAGACACTCGCTGAGAGGCCCCCCGGCAGAGCCCAGATCTTCAGGTGCCGAGGTGGGCTGAGACGCACCCAGGTAAGGTACCATCAGCCGGGAGGTCGCCCGGCGGAGAGTGGTGGTGGTGACCGGGTGGTGTCCTGCGGCGTGCTGCTCACCCGTAGGACTGCAGCCTAAGTTGGGAGATCCGCCCCCGGCTTGGCCCTCCTGGGCCGGAACGACTTCCCTTGGCCTGAGAGGGCACTGGCAGACTAGAGCGTGAGGCAGCGGAGCCCCGGAGAAGCGTCACGGCTGGGGAGGCAGAGGGGGTCTGTGAATCCAGCGGCCGGGTAGGCTGCGCGCCCTCCACCAGCCCCAGTCAGGTATCTTAAGAGGCAGCACAGGCTTGGCCGGACAGAGCTGTGCATTGCAGGGCCCCGACTGCTAATTAATACTCACCGGTGCGGCGGAGTCGGTCCCCCCGAGGCCCCAGTGGACGCACTTGTGTTTGGAAAAGACTTGGCTGCAGGCACCGGAGGGCGGAGGGGACCGTTCCCTGTAGGGCCCCGCCGACCGGCAGCGAGTGGGCAAAGGGGCTACAGAAAAAGTGTGGCTGTGGAACTGGCTGGAGGGAGCCGTAAGTGCAGCAGACAGGAAGGCCCCTCACCCCTTATAGACCCCAGCCCCAACCTTGGAGGGGAAGCGCCGGCTGGGGCACACAGTGTTCCATGTTGCGGGACCTCCCGGCGGCATAAGAGGCATACCAGCTTGGTGAGGCAGGGCCTCTGCGGCCCCAGTGTCACAACCCTGCGGTGAGGAAGTACGGATCTTTTGAAACTGAGTGGTGAGGGGGTCTGCTCACTGGAGGAATTCGCTGCCTGGGCAAGAATAAAGGTCCCCGATTAGGCCCAGCTTGTTGAGATCCAGAGACAGGGCTGCCCTTGTAATTTTGACTGGACACACTCACCCCTGTGGTAACCTGTGGACATGGGGTGCAGCCCTCTGGCCGAGCCCTACCATCCTGGGAGGAGTAGAGAGCCCTTGGCCCCCTCAATATGTGTCGGGATGATCCTGAAGAACAGGGGCGCTTGAAGGAGGAAATACATTGGACTGCGGCGGGAGGGATGGACCCCACCGGGGTTCACAGAGCATGAGACAATAATGGATGCCCGGTAACACGGCGAGCAGTGTGAGCGGCGCTGACGGAGCGCGCGGAGCAACAGGACATGTAGCCAAGTGTCAATAATGTGTCGTACCCACCTTACTGTAACCTAAATATTGTGGGGTCGAGAGGACTGCGTCCCCAGGACGCGAAGCCCCAGAATGCACCCTCGCAGTGATCCGATTGGGCCTGGGCCGGCTGAATTCAGGCGGACCCGCCTTGGTGGGGATCACCCCCGGTTGTGTGACCAGGCAGTGCACCATGGGCAAAGCGGATGCGAGACAGCCGAAGCTTTCATTTGAACAGCGCAAAACCCCCAAGGGAAGCATCCCTCCAGTGGAGGAGCAGGTAGATGCGAATATGGCGTCCGCATCGACTACCGAGCCAAACATCCGCGCCATGTTCGCGGACCTGAAGCACTCCCTGGCAGCAATTGACTTAAAAATTGACTCGATGTCCGACCGACTGGACCGGCTCAAGGACAAGGTGACAATCATGATAAACGCATCTTCGAAAGTCGAACAGCAGACCTCTGCGCTGGAGGATGACGGCATGACGACTCGTGAGAAACTGCTCCGCATGGAGAAGGTGTTGGAGATCATCAGGAATAAAAATGAAGATCTTAAAGCCAGGTCCTGGCACAACAATTTGCGCATCCTCGGAATCCCTGAAACTACTGCGATGATCCGAATGGAGGACTACATTGAAGAAATGCTATGTTCCCTCTTTGTTGATGCCCTATCGACAGTGTGCATTGTGGAGCAAGCCCATAGATCCCTCGGCCCGAGACCCCCCGCGGGTGCCCCAGCCCAACCCATTATCACAAGGCTTTTAAATTATAGGGACCGAGACACGGTGCTGCGCAAGGCCCGGGACCTACAGGACACCAGGTACCAGGGCAATGTTGCTTCTTTCTTTCCGGATTTTACCCTATCTGTTCAGGCCGCCCGTCGAGAATTTGTGCCGGTAAAAAGCATGCTGCAGCAACAAGAGATCAAATACTTCTTACTTTACCCGGCAAAACTACGAGTACTCCACGCCAGCAAGACATCCTACTTTATGGACGCCAAGCTCGCTGCTAAGTTCGCTGGCAGCCTCAAACGCACAAAACCGGCTGCCTCCGTGGAAAGAGACCAGATGGAAGAGGGCCCACTTAATGAGAATGATTGAATAATCTGACAGAGCCTCACAGAGCAAGATGAACAGGAGTGCATTCCAGCGCTCAAATGGACTGAATTTTGTTGTATGTCTCTCAGACATTGTCATCCAATGGACAGGCACCACGTTGGTCGCCCGCCTGATTGTCTATACAGCCCCCATGGGTGCTCCTGTCCTGCCACCCAGCATTTCAAGGCTGGGAGACGCCGAACCCCCTGGTGCTACCCCCTGGGATGAGTCCCATGTTGCATTCTGTTGTCGGCCCTCTGTGGCCTTGTTGGGATTGGGTAGATGCTCTCCAGTCAAGTTGGGCGGCTGTAGTGGGAGGGGGGTGGGTTGTTTGGGTGGTGGGTGAACTACCTGGGTTGCGATGCACCTTTTTCCCTGATGCCTCTCCCCCTCCCTCCCTTTTTCCCCCTCTCTGGCTTCAAACCTTCAGCTGCTGTGTTGTGCCCCCCTCTTGACGTCAATGGATATGAGGAAGCGCAGGGATGGTTGAAAATTTCAATAGTACACACACACTAAAAGCAATCACCTGGAATGTGCGGTGCCTGAATGATTGTAGAAAGGTGCGCCTAGTGGCAGCGCTGCTTAATAGACATGGGGCCCACATCTGTTTTTTACAAGAACTACATCTGATGAGGGACAATTGTTTGCGCCTGCGAGCGGGGTGGATGGGTGAAACATTTATTCTAACTATGCCAGGGGTACAGCCATTATCCTCAGAAAGGGACTCCCATGGCACAAGGGCACTGCAATCTGCGATCCTCAGGGGCGCTACGTGATGGTGGCCAGGGTCCTTGGAGGTATCTCGTCTGACTAGTTTCGGTGTATGGCCCCAACATAGATGACCCCCAGTTTTTTAGTGAAATATGGCGGCTGGCGGAATCCTTGGGTCCTGGGGCAGTGTTATGGGGAGGAGACTTTAAAGTGATCCTAAACCCCGACAACGACAGGTCGGGCGGTTCTCCCCGCCCTCATCCGCGGGCAGCAGCGCAACTTCAGGTGCTTATGGAAGACTATGGCTTGATTGACTTCTGGCGTCGTCTACATCTGAATGGCCGAGAGGGGACCTGCGTCTCTACTGTGGGCCCCATGTGGTCCAGAATTGATTACTGGCTCATCTCCCGTGATGTAGATACCTGGGTCAGACACAGTGCTCACCTTGCCCGCACCCTCTGGGCTCATGCCCCGGTACTACTGGAATTCACACTGCCTGATGTGCCGAGTAGGACCGTCAGTTGGAGACTTCCAGCTGGTGCCCTTCATGACCAGGTGTTTCGGGAGGAAATTCGGGCCGCCATAACGGAGTATTTCGAGATAAATGTCGGCTCTGTGGACTCCCCATCCATGTTATGGGAGGCATTTGAGACTGTCATAAGGGGCAAGCGTATCGCCAAGCAGACTGGAGTTCTACGCACATTGAGTAATGACCTGCGGCGGCTTGAAAGTTAGATACGCATACTTGAGTCTGACTATTCCGAGTCCAACCGACTCTCAACTCTCGGGCAGATCAAGGCGAAGATAGCGGAATTTGAGGGAGCGGCACAAAGAGAAACGCATTATCTGGGAAGGGCAGCGCGCGCCCGTCAATATGACGAGGGAGACCGAGCTGGTAAAACTCTCGCAGGTTTGTTAAAAAAGCCGTGGGCAAATGAATACATCAGTGAGCTGCGTACGGGCGAGGACGAGATCGTGGTCGGGCAGGAAGCGGTTCAGGCCGAAATGATTAAATTTTATTCTTCATTATATGCCGCAAGCCAGCCGGTGGTATCACCTGATCTGCTCCCCTTTTTTGACTCGATTGAGCTAGTTTGGCTTAGCAATGCCCAACGTAAGTATTTGGGTGAACCGTTTTCTGAAGAGGAGGTGATCAGAGGAATTCGGGCTATGCCAGAGACATAGCACTGGGGTTGGACGGACTCACCACTGCTTTTTACAAGAAATTTGCGCCGCTCCTCGTGCACCATCTCCTCAACATGTATGACGATTCCCTGGAATGGGGTGTTCTCCCCCCTCCCTTCACGAGGCACTCATAGTGACCATTCTTAAGCCGGACAAGGACCCACTAATGTGCGACCCATACAGGCCACTGTCAATGATTAACAATGATAATAAAATCCTTGCAAAACTGCTGGCCTCCCACCTGCTCCCACTGCTCCTCACAATACTCAGACCCGATCAATGTGGCTTCGTCCCTGGCAGAAGCACAGCTCACAACCTCTGCACCCTCTTCACTGTGATGCAGGAGGTGGACCCCTCCCTCCATGCGGTCGCCGTTTTGCTTGACGCAACAAATGCGTTCGACACACTGGAATGGCCTTATCTATTTTCGCTCCTGGCGCGCATTGGTATGAGCCCCGCATTTCTTAAAAAAATAGCATTACTCAACACTACCCCAACAGCCAGATTGTGGATAAACGGAGTGGTCTCCCCCCGGTCAAGGTGGCTCGCGGCACTAGACAGGGGTGCCCGTTATCGCCCCTCCTCTTCGTCATCGCAATAGAGCCGCTGGCTGCCTGGCTGCAACAGTTCTATGCGCAAAGAGGTCTTGATTTTACACCCCGGGTGATTCTCGAGTCCATGTATGCGGATGACGTGACCCTCTATGTCAAACACCCAGCGAATAATTTATATCCCCTTATGCTAGAGATCACCAGATTTGGCGGCCTCTCGGGCATCACCATAAACTGGGGAAAATCTATGATTTTCCCGCTTACAGCTGCCATGGGCACGTTTCAGTCAGAGTTTCCACTAAAATAGGCGGACTCTCCAGTGAAATACTTGGGCATTTGGGTCAGCAGGGATCATGAGGAGCTGTGACGATATAATTATGGCAGGCTCGTGGAGTGGCTGGAAAGTCGATTACCCCACTGGAAAGCGCTCCCTCTTTCTCTGGCTGGACGAATCGCCATTGCTAAGATGATGATACTGCCCAAGTTCCTATATACTTTTGTCAATCTTTCACTTCCTCTCACGATGGAATTCAAGAAGCAGCTTCGCTCAAATTTGATCTCTTTGGCATGGGCGTGCGGGCAGCTGCGGGTGGCCTGGGAGACTCTTACGCTCCGGTTTGAGCAAGGAGGCTTGGGTGCGCCAGACATGGAGTTGCACCATAGCTGTGCACAGGTCCAATTTGCATTTCATTGGGTATACCCGACCGTGTTTATGGCGCACACGGCCCCTGAGAGTGATCAAGCGGACCCAATCCCATTGCATATGGTGTTGTTTCAACACCAGAGTCGCCCGCGGGCCGAGATTGATACAGTTGGCTGCACGGTTTGGGCATGACAGTTGCTCCATCGCAGGGCGTGCCTGGACACTTTATTTTTGCCTTCGGTGCTGCTCACTAGACACCCGGCCCTACCCTTCACTGCCAAGGCGGGGGTCTGTCAGCGACTGCGTAAGCTTCAGCTTCACACGCTGGGACGAGCGTTCCCAGACAGTGTCTTTATCGGCCTGGATGCCGCACTGGGGAACGAACACACGGGCCTCCTGGATAGGATGACATATTATCAGCTGCTGGCAGCAATGCGGGTGCACTACACTTCGTTCCCGGTAGCGCCGCCAACGTTTCACGTCCTGGAAGCATTTTTATCCAATCCTTCACCTCGCAAACTTATAACCCGTCTTTACTCTGCCATGCAGCGTGACTCCCCAATAAGTGTACCCTCTGCCCAGCGCGAATGGGAAGAAAGCCTGGGAGCCCCTTTTGAGGAAGGTGTATGGACTTATTGCTGTACGCAATCCAGGGATATGTCGCCCAACTATAGGCTTAGGCTCATTCATTTTAAATTCCTCCATAGATTACACAGAACTCCTGTGTGGCTGTGCCCGCTGTGGAATGCCTGAGGCCTCCTTCATGCACCTGGCATGGGAATGCTGGGAGGTGGCGAGATACTGGGGATGTGTGTTTGATGCACTGGATGAAATGCTGGAATGTAGGTTAGAGCGCACCCCGTTGACAGCTCTACTAGGATATGTCAAAAACCTCCCAAAAGTCAATACGAGACTTGCAGCCTGATGTTGCTACTGGCGAAGAGACTGGTGGCGATCTGTTGGGGCCGCAAGCGCAAGCCTCGTAGGGACAAATGGCTCATGGATGCAGCATTCTGCCACACCCAACTTTCCGAGTTCTGGGAACTAATGCCTCTACAATCGCGCCCTCAGAACATATGGGAACCATTGCAAAGCTTTTTACGTACACACCAGGTTGACCAAGCACAGGCCACTGCAACAGATGGGTAAGCGAGAACGGAGAAGTAAGAGGCGCGGGGGGCCGCCCCATGCACTTGCGTACCACCCTCCTAAGCTTGGCCAGAGAGGTTCACCCCTTCCCCTTTTACCCCCCTGTCTTCCCTTCCCCCTTCATTCCCAGTTGATCCCTCATTGTTGACGGGCGACTGTTGCCCTTCGGGTAGATATAAGATCTGGCTATGGAATATTCTGCTCCGAGGACATTGCATGGCCAGTTGGACTCTTATTCTCCTTGATATGGCAGCTGTTTCTGCGAATTTAGGCATGCAATCGCAAGTTTCTAATTGTACTTCTGCCCTTGCCTTAGCCTGAGGCAAAATGTCGCTGTTTGTAATTGATAAAATCTACAAATAAAGTTTATAACCCTGGAAAAAAAAGATTTTAAAAACTTTAAAAAATACAGTAAAAATCAAATGTTACAAAAATCTTACACTTTCGGCATAACATCAAAAAACCTTAGAAATTCATTTAAAAAACGAATATTACAAGTACGTTATAGTTAGGAGATATTATTAATAAAACATTAAAAATTCACTGAAAAAAACAAAGATTACAAGTATACTTAGGAAATACAATTAAAAAAAACTTTGAAATTTGCAAACAAACCAAACGTTACAGGGATGTTACAGTTCGAAAATACCATTAAAATTTTTTAGAAATCCACAAAAAAACAAAGGTTACAGGGAGGTTATAGTTAGGAAATAGAATTAAAAATGCCTTAGAAATTCATTGTAAAAAACAAATGTTACAGGGACGTTATAGTTAGGAAATACAGTTTCAGAAACCATAAACATTCACTAAAAAAACAAAGGTTACAGGGAAATTATAGTTAGGAAGTAAAATTTCAAAAACCTTAGAAATTCACTGAAAAAAGCAAAGGTTACAGGGACGTTATAGTTAGGCTCAGATTTCACTCATACAAAACCAGTGAAATTCAGCAGTTATAGTTACCTGAGCTAACTATAACTTGACATGTCATGAGTGATGTATTATGTCATAAGCCTTGCGGAGCATACATTATAATTAGCTCAGGTAACTATTAATGCTAAATTTCACTGGTCTTCAAAGGGAGATAGATGGTGAGGACAGGAGCCAGGTCCACCCCCACTACGTGCACTCCCAGCCAGATGGGAGCCTCCATAATTGAAAGAGAAACAGAGCTGGACGGGTAGTGAAGTGGAGGGAAAGGGAAAGTTAGCCACATCTGTGGGGGTGGGGGGGTTTAGCCAGGCCTGAAGCTCCAGGCAAGATTTTCTCCATTTTGATTTTTATGGAACAGTGCTTTCTTGGACAAGAAAATGCCACATTCAGGGGAAGTGGTCATCACAGAGGGTGGCACCATGCACCCTATTGGTCAGGGATAACCCCCTTCCTGCCAGCCCAGGAAACTGGATAAATATGGGGAGCTGGCCAGCAACTCAGATCCCTGCCTGGAAACAAGAAGAAGGACTGCACACCCTGCACACTCTGGGCTTCACAAAGGAGACCTTTGCCTTGTTTTAAAAGTTTGAAGAGTAGACTCCCTGACAGCAACAGGTACAAAAGAGCTTCAAAAAGTCACCTGCATCAACTCCACAAAGAGAAGCCCAGCTGACCAGCATCCATTGAACTTTTAAGGATTTGTCCAGGTGCTTTGTGGGAAATGTAGCCCCAACTCTCCAAGGAGCAACTCAGAGCTTTTGGAAACTTAATTGGTGTTGTGGACACTTTAGGTTCCTAAATGAAGCTGCTGGATGAAGATCCAGAAGTTTGAAATCATTTGGAGAATTATGGGTGAAATGCTCCATAAGTTGACTGACCCGTCATCGAGAGTACAGCTGGCGACATTGAACCACGACTCAGCCTAAAATCCAGATTTGCCCTGTTGAAACCCCAGGGGCAACGAGAACCAAGACACCCAGGAGTCACAAAGCATTGTGTGGAACCAATGCTCCATTGGCAAACTGCAACCTGGACTGACGAGGAGCCTCGCTTGACATCGAGAGAAAAAGCTCCAAAATAAGTGATTATGTCAGAAGATATCACAAGTTTAGCTTTTAGGCACTAAAAAGCACATTTTGACATTTAATCTTTAAAAATTCATATTATTGTGCTTTTTGTCTTACTTATTTATTGTTATCGGTGTTTTTAAATGGTTTACAGACCTGTCTCTTAAGTTAAGCCTAACTGCTCATGAGCCAAGCTACCAAGGATTCAACAAGGATTAATTTATTGAGACTTAACAGGACTTTATTTGTGATTGTGGTGTAATACTAAGTGTAGGTACCTACCTGCCCTTACTAAAAAAAACCCTTCCACCAGAGTCTCTGAGTGGGTGTATGAGTGGCTGTGGGGATGTGTAAGTGGGTGTGTAAGTAGTTGTGAGGGTGTGTAAGTGGGTGAGTGAGTATGTGAGTGAGTCTGTGAGAGGGTTTATTATTATTTTTTTAATTGGGATAATGATCTGCGGATCCTCGCACGCCCAACAAAAACATTTTTGGACAATTTATTGCCCATGAGTTGTCCCTCACAAACCCCTTCATCAGTCAAATGGGGTCAGGATACCTCTCTCCTGACCACCTACAGCCTATTTACACTATATTTCTCCTCCCAGGAAGCGTGTCACAATTGACAAAATGGTGGCTGCTTTTCTCTCAAGTTACAGCCAGTCAATCCCAGCATTGCAGTTGTCATGTGGATCCGCAGGTCCACTGCAGTGGGTCCGCAGTAGATCCACATCTCTAGATATACATAAATATTTTTTCTTTAGTAACTCCAAACCTACTGAACATATTTACAGCAAATTTCACAAAGCACTCTTTCTGGACAAGATCTAGCTTTCTGCCAAATTTGGTGTAATTCCGTTCAACGGTTTGGGCTGTTGTTGTATCTAAAATGCCAATGGGATATTGCATGGGGAAAACACGTTTTGGGACCCTCCCTTTTTCTCAGCCAGACAACAATTGAAGTGAGTGGCAAACTAGTTTTGAAAATTTAGTGAAGATTTTTCAAACAGCGCCAAATGTATTATCAAAACAATAAAAGCTTTTCCTATTGAAACTAGGTCCAAACTATAACTACCTACTAGATACCAGCTGTAGGGCAAAAAAAATATATATATATACATTAGCATTTAAAAAACCTTAAAAATTCACTGAAAAACCACAGGTTTCAGGGACGTTATAGATAGTTGGACATTTCACTCGTATAAAACCAGAGAAATTCGTCCGTTATAGTTAGTAGAGCTAACTATAACTCGCGCCCCCGCAATGCACTGCTGGTGGCGTCACATATTACATCACTCATGACATGATCAGTGACATCACTCATGACATCTCAAATGACATCTCAAATGACATCACTCATGACATCATCCAGTGACTGAGTGCTTCTAAAAAGTTCAAGAATGTTATATATATATATATCAAGCTCCCAGTGAGGAGCGAAACGCGTCATGGCAGGCATTGCTCCTGTGGTTATTGAGGTTTTGAAATAACAAATAAAACCGACACTGCTTCACCCACCTATGTTGTGTGGGAGGTCGTGATTTTCTTGAGGAGTATTGAGGTCCGTGCCTGGAGTTCCGCCGGAGTAAGGGGCGGACAGGACTTTTGCTTTTATATATATATATACCAAGGTGTATTGAAAAATGAGTGGGTGTATGAGTGTCTGCATGGATGATTTAGTGGGTGCGTGACTGACTGTATAAGTGAGTGATTAAACGTGTCTTAGTGAATGCATGGGTGAATACATAATCTGTGTGAATGTCTGTATCAGTCTGTCAGTTGGTGTGTAAGTGCATGGGTTGGTGAGTAGCTACATCAGTGTCTATATGGGTTAATGATTGGTTGTCTGAGTACCTGTATGGGTGCCTGAGTGTCTGTGTGGGTGGGGAGGTGTGTGACTCCCTGCATGGATATGTGAGTGGGTGATTCACTGGGTGTATGCGTTTATGAGTGCGTGTGTTAGTGACTGTATGGGTGAGTGAGTGTACGTATAGCTGTGTTGGTGAGTGAATGGATGTCTTAGTGTATATATGTAACCACATATGTGAAAGGCAGTATATGTGAGTGTTGGAGTATATAAGTGAGTATATGTGACAGTGAGTGTTTGTGACAGTGGCTGCATGGCTAAGTGTGTGCTTATGTCAGTAATTGTTGAAGAGAGTACGTATATGGTACTACCTGTATGAATAAGTGAGGTGGTGTATAGGTGAGTAAATGACAGTGTAATTAATTCTTTGGGTGACTGACTAGGTTTTTGAGTAACTCTTTGGGTGAGTGTGTGAGTGTCTATATGGGTATATGAGTGGATATATCAGTGGCTGTATTGATGAATGACTGCGTGTATGAGTGACTGTATGGGTTAGTGAGTGGACGTGTGTGTAGACGTATGAATCACTAAGCGGGTATGTACTAACTGCTATTGGTCTGTCTATGGTTTCGATATTGGTAGTCTGTATTTTATAGTGGGTGTATCAAAGGTTTTTTTTAGGGTGTGAGGAGGTGCATCAGATGATCACGTGGATGATGTCATCAGTGATGTCATCAGTGATGTCATTTGAGATGTCATCAGAGATGTCACTGACCGTGTCATGAGTGTTGAATATGTGACGTCATCAGCAGTGCATTGCAGTGGCGCGAGTTATAGTTAGCTCTACTAACTATAACGGCCAAGTTTCTCTGGTTTTATACGAGTGAAATGTCCAACTAACTATAACGTCCCTGAAACCTGTGTTTTTTCCAGTGAATTTCTAAGGTTTTTTAAATGCTAATCCCTAACTATAACGTCCCTGAAACCTGTGGTTTTTTCAGTGAATTTCTAAGGTTTTTTAAATGCTAATCCCTAACTATAACGTCACTGAAACCTCTAGTTTTTTTAGTGAATTTCTAAGGTTTTTAAATGCTAATTTCTAACTATGCCTACATAGGTAGGACATGTGCAGAAAGAGGAAGAAAGGTGCAGAAAGAAGCAAGAGAAGTATAGAAAGAAGCAAGAGAGGTGCAGAAAGAGGTCTACTTTGACTGTACCTTACAACAGACTCATACAAAGTACCCCAATCACTAATCCTTCTCTGAAGATGTCTTAAACCTCACTTTTCTCTTGAAGGTTCACTATTAATCGACCGCTCAGAATGTTAGGCCTACCAAATATAAAACAGCAATCCTAAGCATTTCACTGTTGTAAGTCTGACCAAGTTTGTGAAGGTATGCATGTGTGTCCATGCTTTTACCTAGTGACATGTTAAATGAAAATAATCATACAAACACTTGAATACCTGTTTTTCAAACAGCATACTATGTAAATTTGTGTAAAAAAAAGGTGTATGCATTTCTTTCTGCTCACAATACAGGGCACATGGGTATTCAATATACTTGAGGGGCTCTATAACACATATATACATAAGACATGTCTGCCTGTGCAACCGAATGAGAGAGTAGAACTGAGAAGATTTAACCACCTATAGGAGAAGTTACCCGATTTTTAAGCTACCATCTTCAGATGCATAACACCTGTAAGAATACATATACAAGTAGACATATACCTCAGTCACGAGAGCACGCAGACCTTTAAACTTGACAGCTTGCACTTCCCATTTGAGTACAGAAAGAGGCGAGAGAAGTTCATAAAGAAGCAGGAGAGTTGCAGAAAAAGGCAAAAGAGGTGCAGAAAGAGGGAACAGGGGTGCAGACAGAGGCAAGAGAGGTACAGAAAGAGGGAAGAGGGGTGCAGAAAGAGGCAAGAGGGGTGCAGAAATTTGCAAGAGAGGTGCAGAAAGAAGCAAGAGCAGTGCAGAAAGAACCTACAGAGGTGCAGAATGAGGCAAGAGGGGTGCAGAAAGAGGCAAGAGAAGTACAGAAAGAAGCAACAGAGGTGCAGAAGGAGACAAGAGAACTGCAGAAAGAGGCAAGAGAGTTGCAGAAACAGGCAAGAGAGGTGCAGAAAAAGGAAACAGGGGTGCAGAAAGAGGAAAGAGAGGTGCATAAAGAGGGAAGAAGGGTGCAGAAAGAGGCAAGAGGAGTGCTGAAAGAAGCAACAGAAGTGCAGAAAGAAGCAAGAGAAGTGCAGAAAGAAGCAACAGAGGTGCAGAAAGAGGCAAAAGGGGTACAGAAAGAGGCAAGAGAAGTGCAGAAAGAAGCAACAGAGGTACAGAAAGAGGCAAGAGGGGTGGAGAAAGAGGGAAGAGGGGTGGAGAAACAGGCAAGGGGCTACAGAAAGAAGCAAGAGAGCTGCAGAAACAAGACAAAAGAAGTGCAGAAAGAAGGAACAGAGGTACAGAAAGAGGCAAGAGGAGTGCAAAAAAGAGGGAAAAGGGGTGCAGAAAGAAGCAAGAGAGGTGCAGGAAGAAACAAAAGAAGTACAGAAAGAAAGAACAGAGGTGCAGAAAGAGGCAAGAGGGGTGAAGAAAGAGGGAAGAGGGGTGGAGAAAGAGGCAGGGGGCTACAGAAAGAAGCAAGAGAGCTGCAGAAAGAAACAAAAGAAGTGCAGAAAGAAGGAACAGAGGTGCAGAAAGAGGCAAGAGGGGTGCAAAAAGAAAGAAGAGGTGTACAGAAAGAGGTAAAAGGGGTGCAGAAAGAAGCAAGAGAGGTACAGAAAGAAACAAAAGAAGTACAGAACGAAGGAACAGAGATACAGAAAGAGGCAAAAGGGGTGCAGAAAGAGGGAAGAGGGGTGCAGAAGGAGGCACGAGGGGTGCAGAAATGTGCAAGAGAGGTGCCGAAAGAAGCAAGAGGAATGCAGAAAGAACAAACAGAGGTGCAGAAAAAGGCAAGAGAAGTGCAGATAGAAGCAACAGAGAGGAAAAAAGGGGGAAGAGGGGTGGAGAAAGAGGGAGGAGGGGTGCAGAAAGAAGCAAGAGAGGTGCAGAAAGAAACAAAAGAAGTGCAGAAAGAAGGAACAGAGGTGCAGAAAGAGGCAAGAGGGGAGAATAAAGAGGGAAAAGGGGTGCAGGAGGCACAAGGGTTGCAGAAAGAAGGGACAGAGGTGCAGAAAGAGGGATGAGGGGTACAGAAAGAGGCAAGAGAAGTGCAGAAAGATGCAACAGAGATGCAAAAACAGGGAACAGGGGTGGAGAGGGGTGGAGAAAGAGGGAGAAGGGGTGCAGAAAGAAGCAAGAGAGGTGCAGAAAGAAACAAAAGAAGTGCAGAAAGAAGGAACAGAGGTGCAGAAAGAGGCAAGAGGGGAGCATAAAGAGGGAAAAGGGGTGCAGGAGGCACAAGGGTTGCAGAAAGAAGGGACAGAGGTGCAGAAAGAGGGATGAGGGGTACAGAAAGAGGCAAGAGAAGTGCAGAAAGATGCAACAGAGATGCAAAAACAGGGAACAGGGGTGGAGAAAGTGGCAAGAGGGGTGCAGAAAGAAGCAAGAGAGGTACAGAAAGAAACAAAAGAAGAGCAGAAAGAAGGAACAGAGGTGCAGAAAGAGGCAAGAGGGGTGCAGAAAGAGGGAAGAGGGTTGCAGAGAGAAGCACTAGTAGTGCAGAAAGAAGCAAGAGAGGTGCAGAAAGAAGCAAGAGAGGTGCAGAAAGAAGCAAGAGTAGTGCAAAAAGAAGCAACAGAGGTGCAGAAAGAGGCAAGAGGTATGCAAAAAGAGGGAAGAGGGGTGAAGAAAGAGGCACGAGAGGTGCAGAAAGAAGCAAGAGATGTGCAGCAAGAAACAAAAGAAGTGCAGAAAGAAGGAACAGAGGTGCAGAAAGAGGCAACAGAAGTGAAGAAAGAGGGAAGAGGGTGGAGAAAGAAGCAAGGGGCTGCAGAAAGAAGCAAGAGAGCTGCAGAAAGAAACAAAAGAAGTGCAGAAAGAAGGAACAGAGGTGCAGAAAGAGGCAAGAGGGGTGCAGAAAGAGGCTTAAGGGGTGCAGAAAGAAACAAAAGAAGTTCAGAAAGAAGCAACAGAGGGGCAGAAAGAGGCAAGAGGAGTGCAGAAAGAGGGAAGAGGGGTGCAGAAAGAGGCACGAGGGGTGCAGAAAGAAGCAAGAGAGGTGCAGAAATAAGAAATAAAAGTGCAGAAAGAAGCAACAGAGGTACAGAAAGAAGGATGAGGGGCAGAGAAAGAGGCAAGCAAAGTTCAGAAAGAAGCAACAGAGATGAAAACAGGGGGAAGAGAAAGAGGCAAGATCGGTGCAGAAAGAAGCAAGAGAGGTGCAGAAAGAAACAAAAAAAGTGCAGAAAGAAGCAACAGAGGTGGAGAAAGAGGCAAGAGAAGTACAGAGAGAAGCAACAGTGATGCAAAAACGGGGAACAGGGGTGGAGAAAGTGGCAAGAGGGGTGCGGAAAGAAGCAAGAAAGGTGCAGAAAGAAACAAAAGAAGAGCAGAAAGAAGGAACAGAGGGGCAGAAAGAGCTAGGAGGGGTGCATAAAGAGGGAAGAGGGATGGAGAAAGAGGCAAGGGGCTGCAGAAAGAAGCAAGAGAGCTGCAGAAAGAAACAAAAGAAGTGCAGAATGAAGGAACAGAGATGCAGAAAGAGGCAAGAGGGGTGCAAAAATAAGGGAGAAGGGTGCAGAAAGAGGTAAAAGGGGTGCACAAAGAAGCAAGAGAGGTGCAGAAAGAAACAAAAGAAGTACATAAAAAAGGAACAGAGGTTCAGAAAGAGGCAAGAGGGGTGCAGAAAGAGGGCAGAGGGGTGGAGAAAGAGGCAAGGGGCTGCAGAACGAAGCAAGAGAGCTGCAGAAAGAAACAAAAGAAGTGGAGAAAGAAGGAACAGAGATGCAGAAAGAGGCAAGAGGGGTGCAAAAAGGGGGAAGAGGGGTGCAGAAAGAAGTAAAAAGGGGTGCAGAAAGAAGCATGAGAGGTGCAGAAAGAAACAAAAGAAGTACAGAAAGAAGAAACAGAGGTGCAGAAAGAGGCAAGAGGGGTGCAGACAGAGGGAAGGGGGTGCAGAAAGAGGCACGAGGGGTGCAGAAAGAAGCAAGAGAGGTGCAGAAATAGGCAAGAGAAGTGCAGAAAGAAGCAACAGAGGTGCAGAAAGACGGATGAGGGGCGGAGAAAGAGGCAAGAGGGGTGCAGAAAGAAGCAAGAGAGGTGCAGAAAAAGAAAGAAAGTTGCAGAAAGAAGCAACAGAAATACGTAAAGATGCAAGAGAGGCGCAGAAAGAAGCAAGACTGGCTTGCACACCATTAGTACCAATCTAACACCCAAATTTAGCAATAAGTATCAGGTGACCATTCTAGGTTTGCAAAGGACCTTCCACCACGCTGCAACACTTGTCACTGCATTTTTCATAACGTTTGAGCCGTTTGAGCTAGAAACAAGGCTTTTTTTGTTCAAATCTGCAGATTAGGCAGCAGATGGTGGATTATGTGGCCAATGCGGAAAATGTATAATTGTGCAAAAGTCGGTGCAGCCAAACAGTCGCATAATTCCAGTGGCCCTGCTCATACCTCTGACTAGATCCAGAAGTGCTCCTCAGTGATTCCTTCTTTTTTTTGTCTTAATGAGTTCATAGTTTAGCTTCTATGGAAAAGATGAAGACTAAACCTGAGATTACCATTCCACAACACAGACTACCATACCACATAATTACTCTCCATAACACATAATCCCACTCTACATAATTCCTATACACTAAATACCACATACTGTCTATTCACATAAATTCACTGCACAACATATCACATAATTCCACTACACACAACATACATCCACTCCACTCCAAAAACAGTAGCAAAAACTTTCACATTTACAACGCCAATAGCTCTAACCTATTAAAATACAAATGCTTCTTTAACTGGTAGTCGCGTTTGCAGAGTGGTGGAGAAAGGGGGCTGGGCCTCCCACCAGCGCTCATGAATTCCGCAGTGTAGGACTTACAGGAGGTACCAGGAGGGCTTCTTGGCCCCCAAAGTCCCTCAGGAGTAAAGTGGACTTCATCCCCCAACCAGTACTGTGCCAGGAGGCACGTTTGCAGAGTGGTGGAGAAAGGGGGGGCGTGGCCTCCGAAGACCTCTTAGCAATCCCACTGTGCGGGACTTAATAGAGGTAACAGGAGGGGTAGTTGGCCCCCAAGGACAACCTTGGGGGTCAACTACCCCTCCTATTACCTCCAATAAGTCCCACACAGCAGCATTGCTAAGTTCTCATAGCAGGCCACTCCCCCTTTCCCCACCACTCTGCACACGCCCTCCCTGGTGTGCTCTTGGATGGGGATTAAAGTCTGCTTCACTGCTGGGTATCCTTAGGGGCCAACTAGCCTACCTGATACCTCCAGTATGCCCCAGATAGTGGGATTGCTGATAGGTGGGCAAGGGCCATGCCCTCTTTGTCCACCACTCTGCAAACACACCTCCTGGCACGCTCTTGGTTGAGGGATGAAGTCCCTTGCCTCCTGAGGGTCTCTTGGGGCCAACTAGCCCACCAGGTACCTCCAGTAAGCCCCACACATCTGGATTGCTGAGAGTGGTCCAAGGCCAAGCCCCTTTTTTACACCACTCTGCAAATGCACCTCCTGGTGCACTGCTGCTCGGGGGATGAAGTCCACTTCAGTCCTGAGGCCAAGAGGCGCATTTGCAGAGTGGTGTAAAAAGGGGCATGGCCTCAGACCACCTCTCAGCAATCCCACTGTGTGGGGCTTACTGGAGGTACCTGGTGGGATAGTTGGCCCCCAGGGACCCTCAGGATTCAAGGGGACCTAATCCCCCAAATTAGAATGCGCCAGGAGGCACGTTTGCACAGTGGTGCAGGGAGGGGGCGGGGCCGCCGGTGAGATGCTGGCTTTTCTTTTTTTGTGTTTTTGTTAGAAGGGGGCTATGTGGCCCCCCTTCACTAAATATTTTTGGGGCCCTGGGGACCCCATCCCCCAGGGCCTGGCCAGCCTTTCCTTTTTTTTTTTTTTTTTGAGGGGGGCC
Source organism: Calotriton arnoldi (assembly GCA_963921515.1). NCBI lineage: Eukaryota > Metazoa > Chordata > Amphibia > Caudata > Salamandridae > Calotriton > Calotriton arnoldi. The sequence goes on along the minus strand of CAWUFW010001003.1, from coordinate 37,253 downwards.
ACGCAGCCTTTATAGCCCCGGGGTCCCCATCCCCCGGGGCATTTCCTTGTTTTAAAAAAATTAAAAAATTCAATATTCGGGAGGGAGGCCGCATGGCCCCCCTTCCCTGGGCCAGTTCTGGCCCCGGGGACCCCATCCCCCAGGGCCTGGCCAGCCTTGATTTTTTTTAAATTTATTTTGGAGGGGGGCCGCGTGGCCCCCTCCTGAGTCCAATTATGGCCCTGGGGACCCCATCCCCCAGGGCCTAGCCAGCCTTGATTTTTTATTTATTTATTTTGGAGGGGGCTGCGTGGCCCCCCTCCTAAGGCCAATTATGGCCCCGGGGACCTCATGCCCCAGGGCCTGGCCAGCCTTGATTTTTTTTAATGTATTTTGGAGGGGGGCCGCGTGGACCCCCTCCTGAGGCCAATTATGGCCCGAAGACCCCATCCCCCAGGGCCTGGCCACACGTTGGGGACCACAGGGGGAGCCCCAATGCCCCCGCAGTCCCTGCCCACTCCCCGCCTCCTGCGGGAGCCGGCATTGTTTTAGGACAATGTGAGCTGCTGACATGCATCTCCCCTTCTCCAAAAGCAATCTGCTTTGCTTCATGGAAGCGAGAGCAGGTTTTCTGCTCTCGCTTCCATGAGGCGAAGCAGAGTTTGCAATGACAGGGCGGGAGCAGTGCTCCCGCCCTGCCATTGCAAACTACAATGTCCCAGGGGTGTGCATCCCGGGACATTGCTGGGGCCGGCCCTGGGGGGGTGGCGGTCCCCAGGGCCATGGAGGGCTCCCGGAGGGGGGCCGCATCACAACTGATTTAAGCCCCGGGGAGGTGGTGGTCCCCAGGGCAATGTGGGGAGGGGCAGGAGCCCCCCCACACTTTCTTTTATATTATTTAAGCCCTGGGGAGGTGGTGGTCCCCGGGGCCTGGGGGGCCCACGAGGCCCCTCGCTCATTACTACTAAATGCTCCAGGGAGGTGGTGGTCCCCAGGGCTGCAGGGGGCACGTGCCCCCCTGCACATTCATAACAAAGCCCCGGGGAGGTGGTGGTCCCCGGAGCTGCGGGGGCCCCCACGGACCCCCGCATACCAATAATAAATTGCCCCCGGGACCTGGCACATCCGGGGGCTTAAGGAAAACGAAGCGCTTTGGGGTTTTTTTTGGTCGGATTCGCGCACTTAGCGCGAATTTTGCTGAAAATATTAAAAGAAAATGCTTTTTTTGGTCCTGGGGGTCCCTGTGGGACCTCCTGAGCAGGCCTAGGGGGTCAGGGTGTTTCTGCCCTGCCCCCTTTTCTTGTTTTTATCCTTTTTTCTCCTTTTTTCTTGTGACTCGGTTTTACCGAGTCACAAGATGGCTGCCAACACTTCTTGTTTTGGAGTGTTGACAGCCAATCAAAATGAAGCTCATGCTCGGGAGGGTTTGCGAATCCTCCTCGGCCACCAGAGATCGAAATTTTTTATTTTTGAATTTCTCAGGAACTACTGAACGGATTTACACCATTTAAAAAAAAAAGGTCGCTTTCTGAACCAAGACCTACCTTTTTGCCAAATTTGGTGTAATTCCGTTCAGCTTTGTCTAAAGTTTCCTATGGAAATTAACATGGAGAAAACATGTTTTGGGACCCCCCTTTTTACTCGGCCCCCGCTCGACGAATCACCTGAAACTTTCAAGACAGGAGTTGACCTGAGTGAACCATTAGTTTTGAAAATTTTGCGAAGATTCGTCAAACGGCTCCAAAGATATTGGCAAAAGAAAAAACGCTTTTTGAATAGAGGCAAGGTCCTAACTATAACTATCTACTGGCGGCCGCCATTAGGTAATATATATACATATATATATATATATATATATATATATATATATATATATATTTATATAATTCCGGAGGATCTGCAGACATGACAGATCTCCTGCTGAGATCCAATTGACTGCCACCATATCAACCAGGCAACAGTGGCAGTCATCGTAGGACTCTGGACTCAGTCCTGCGTCCAGAAAAATGCAAATAAAGACATAGTGAACAGTATATGCTGACCCCATAGTCCTGGTGGTGGCCCCGTTCAGGCCAAAAATGTTATATATATATATTTATATCTGGGGACGTGGATAATTTGTGGAACTACCTGTGAATTATCCGCAAACCTGGAGGTGAAAGGAAGGCCCTGATTGGCTGGCCTCAGCTTGAAAGAAAAGTTGCGGTCACCATTTTGTTTACTCACATCGGCTCAGTGTGGGGAAAATGCACTGTAAAACAGATAGAGGGGGCAGGATACAGGTATCCTGACCACAGGGGATGCATAAAAGGGTCCCTGAGAGACCCTCATGGCCCTAAAAGTGCAGGTTTTTTTATCACCACAATTTACTATCCGCGGATCCTCCACAAACTTTTGGACGCAACAAAAAAAAACAACATTGATATTCACTGATAAAACCAAAGGTTACAGGGTCGTTATAGTTACACTGACTTTCTACCCATACACAACCATAGAAATTCAGCAGTTATAGTTATACTTATAGATATACTTATCTGAAGAAACTATGGGGCATATTCTCAAGAACTTATCGCTGAGTTAGCGGCACTTTATCGCAGCCAAAGTGGCGATAAAATCATCACACCATTCACAAGCTGGTGTTAACAGCCCAGAACACAATTTTACCCGCGATAGCAGCCGCAAAAACAATGCCACAGATGACCCCCACAACTATCGCTAATGAGATGCAGAGTAGGCGTACCCGTGCAAAAAGCTGCGAAAACACCACTCCGCAACATTCTCAACGAGCAGCCAGATCGGCGATAAGTCCACAAAACAGGCGATAAGGCCCGTTAGCAGCAGAAAACTAACACCTGCTCTGACCTGGTGCAAAGTCGGACCACAGCCTGCACCACAAAATGGAGCCCAGCCCAGAGCCACACCTGAAGGGCAACAGATGCCATGGAGCCACTGATCATGCAGCTCGGAGCCCCAACAGGGCCACAACACCCACCGCCACCACCCCCAGGACCCCCCACCCGGGCCCCCCCCTGGCCAAAGACATGCCACATCAACTATATGGAACATGTACCAAATAATCCGCCAGATGTCGCACGATCACATTTGGTGGCATGCATGTGTCGTCACAAAAATGAGCATCACACATCCACCTTCTATGTAACAAATGAAAATGTATTCAAAGACACACAGAACAGAAATGAAGCCACATGGCGGCTCCCCTCGCGACAATCCGCAGGTCACAGCCTGCAAGACAAAAATCATGATGAGAAGGTGTGTCTTGCGCACATCAAAGGACAGAGAGAGAGTGAAGGAGAGAGAGAGAGAGAGAAAGAGAGGGAGCGAGAGAAAGACGGACAGAGAGGGGGAGCGAGAGAAAGACGGACAGAGAGGGGGAGTGAGACACAGATAACAGAAGAGATGGACAGGGAGAGAGAGTGCCCACAATGCGCACCCAGGCCACACTGCCCACCTGCTGCCACAGGTGTGTCTCCAACCACGTGCCTGTATGTAGTGCAGTTCACCAGGTCACACATCTGAAACAGATTCGTCATCTGAAACAGAGTCCAGAGACATGAATGGCAAAGTACACACAATTGCACAAGACATCATCGCCTGTCCGCCCTAGCGCATCCAGGCAGATGTACCCCAGCCTCTCCCGCCACCCAGCGGTGCATGCCTGCCCCTGCGCACCCAGGCATCACTGCTCACCTTCTGCCCTTGGCGTGTAGTAATGAGGGCCCACCACGTGCAGCTGCAAGCCACATGCCCGGGGCCCGCGGACATGGCACCCTCCACATAATGCAGCCCCGCTCCGCAGGCCACCAGGTCTCACATATGATTCTGGGTCTTGATTTCGCCATGGCAGAGGACATACCAGTGCACCGGGCATCATCGCAGGCTGCACACCCGCTCAGCCCTTGAGGTGCCACTAACTCTGTGATCCGGGATGCGACGCCACGAGGCGGTAGGCCCGCGCTGCCCGCTTGCTCTGGCAAACACTTTAGTCCAGCAGGGCACACAAATCCTGAGCAGTCCGGACGGCCGGGACGGGTCATCATCGCAGGCTGCACACCCGCTCAGCACTTAAGGTACCCCTACCTCAGTGCACCCAAAGTCACCATCCCGTGGCGGTGTGCCTGTGCCGGCCGCAATGTATCCGGTGCCACCAAGTCAGTGTCCCAAAGTCATGGTCCCTGTATAATTGGGTATCATGTTGCGGACACCATCATGTCACCTCCGGTCCTGGGGAATGTGATGTTGCAGGGCCCTCAGCCCTCATGCCTACATTAACACCACACGGACGCACCCAGATAGAGAGTGGAAATGGCGTCGAGCACGTGCGCCCGTCCCTTTTCATTGGCAGTGTCACATGTCCTGTGACGCATGTGCTGGATGGGTGTGGTGGGGGTGTAAACCAGCCGTGAGGGAGTGGCTGTGGCATGCTGACAACTAGACATGTGAGCAGCAGATCACCACAGGAAAGACAGGGGACATGTAGCATTGCCGTCCCCCCCTGTGAGTGTAAGCGGAGTGGGCTGGCCTGGCATATGCCAGTCCAGCATAAGGGTCTGTATATGACCCCGGGGCCCTGGGCGTGGTTCCGTACTGGGCTGGACAAGGAAGTAACTCATGTGTGTGCCCCTGTTGTTGTGTCAGCGCCACCCGGACCGCATTGGGCAATGTGTCACCCTGTGACCCCTGTTCTACAACATGAGCCACATGGACGTAAGAGGAGTCCAGTGAGCCCACATTCATCCATACTTCCACACTTAAAAGACCATAGACATGACACATCTGTGTGTATATGAATGTTTAATGCACATTCAGTGGAGTGTTGCATCTGGAGCAGTACAGGGCCATGCAAAGCCCACATGACGATGTTGTCCGTTGGAGGTCCAGCCAGGGTCCTCCAGGGAATGACAAGTCCAAAGGAAGAGGACGAGTACAGTCTGCAGTCTGATTGCTGTGTCAATGGCGATCAAACATCATATGGCAGTCCATGTCGAGGTCCAAGGTGAGTGTCGCCGAGTGCATCGGGGGGACCATGGAAGGTGATGATGCAGAGGGCAGTACCAAGCTGAAGCAGGACCTATGGATGAGATGTATGCTGCTGCGTCCTCCTTACCACGAGGGCAGTATCATCCGCATCTTCGTTCTCTGCTGTTTCATGTGCCTCACGTGTGGGTGGTGGTGTTCTGTCTCCAGCACTGTGTGGCAGTGACACATCTGTGGCTGGAGGTGGAAGGTCTGCCACACTGTGTGGCACTGACACTTCAGGGGGCGGAGATGTGGCTGGAGTGGTGGCAGCAGCATGCATCCGCACCAGGCCGTGTGGCAGCAATGCCATGAGGAGGGTCCTGAGGTCATTGAGGAACCCAGCTACCTCTCGCTGGTGTGCAGCCGTGGCAGCCGCTCGTTCCGCACTCGCCCGCTCCATGGTCTCCATTAACCTCCGCATGTTTCCCAACTCCCGTGTGACATCGCTAGAGCCACTCGGACTGGACAGTTGTACTATTCTCTGAGTCAGGGCTCCAACAATGTCAGCCATGGTCCGTTGGAGAGCATGGAGCGGACTTTGGGTGTCCGTTAGTGACCGTGAGTGGTCCCTGATGGGACTTAGACACCCACGTATGGCATCTAGTTTGTCTGCCATGCGGTCGAAGCCCACCCGCACCTGTTCAGCCAGATTCTCCTGGCACCCCAAAACATGGCGTTGGAAGGCCATGTGTTCTCCGTGGGTGTCCTGAGAGGCAGCAGTGGTGGTGGGTGCTGCCTGCTGTGTGCTCTGTGCAGGGGGTGGGATCTCCTCATAGCAGCTGGGCTGCCCAGCTCCTGGAAGTGGGCTGCGGAGGCTCTCCACGAGCAGTTGGAGGGCGTCAGAGTCAAAGCTGTGGTCGTCCTCTTCGTCTCCAGAGAAGAGAGGGTCGGACTGCTCTGCAGGAGGTGTTGATTCTCCCTCTGCAATGTGAAGGGGAGATGCAGTTTAACAATGTGTCCACATGTATGTTGTCGCATTGTACATGTTTACATACAGGCAGCAAGACTGGGTACATTGTGGCTGTTTGGGAGGAGCTGCCTATTTGATGGGGGACAGTGGACATTTCAACAACATCACAGATGTGTGTTTGTACTTGTACATTATCAACGCACATATCCCTGCAATGCCAATTGTGATTGGCCAGTGTCTTCACCCAAGTGGCACCAGCAGTGTCCTGTGTTCTGTTGTAGGTGTTTTGCGGATTGTGTCACATCGTTGTCAATGTAGATGTGCTCTGTATGTGATGTGTGTGCTGCATTTTTGGGGAGTCACCCCTGCAGCTCAGATTTTGCTGCCCCTTATCACTTTCATGAGGTGTGCCTCTGACTTCTGTGCTTGTACAGTGTTGACATGTTGCATACTGGGGTACGTTGGTCTCTTGGTGGGAGTTGGTAGTCTGGGGCATGGTGTGTCCACAGATGTGCTCAAATTAATTGTGCATGTGTGCCATTGTGCCCATCTCCCCCGTCCCCCCAGGCCCTGGTGGTTACTCACCCTGTTGCTGTTGTGTCGGGTCCTGTTGAGCAGTGTCCGGGCCCCCAACTCCTGCCACCGTCTCCCCACTGATGACTGTGGACACCATTTCCTCCATGTTGTCCAGCTCCTCCTGTGGCGCTGGGCTCCCACCTCCAGTCTGCATTGTTGCCTTCAGGTTGCTGGCGAGTTTCTGCTTGGTTTTGAGCTTGACATCTTTCCAGCGCCTCTTGACCTCCCCCATTGTCCTCTTCAGCACTCCGACTGCATTCACCTTGTCCATGATGGACTGCCATAATGTATTTTTTGTTGCCAATGATACAGTGGAGGTGACGAACAGTTGTTGATGGTGTTCTGTCACCTCCGTTATCAGGAACCTGTTTTCCTGCAGCCTGAACTTCGTCTTCCTCTTCTTCTTGTCCTTGCCCTTCCCTGACCCTGAAGTCCCAGGATGGTCCTCCGGGGGGCTTGTGGGGTTCTGGCTCTCCTCCGTACTTGCTCCGGCAACATCCATTGTGCTTCGCTGTTGTTTGGCATTTGTTTGTCTGGTTTTTTTCTGCTTTTTTGGTGATTGTTCCCACCTGACGCGTGTGGATTGCAGGCCTGTAGCTGGGTCTCGCTGATTTTTGGATCGCGATTGGCCTCATCGCAGCTTTTTTTGCGTTGGTGTTTCGCATTTTTGCGGCGTGGCGTTGATTCTAACGCGGTCAGTTGGTGCGTTATCTGGGGAGTATCGCATGGGGCCGCCGTGTTGTGAATACTTGGTTAACAAGGCGTTAATTTCCCGCGAAGGACTGCGACATGCAAAGTTGCGTTAAGCTAAATTTGCGGTGGTTATCACACGTTCTTGAGAATATGCCCCTATAACTTGTGCAATTAAGTAACTTAAGGCAACGAGTCATAGTTTCTTAACATGAAAACAATTGGTGGGGGGACTCGAGGCCCCCACACCCCAGGACCACAACCGCCCCGGGGCTTTCTTTTTTTTAAGAAGGAGGGGGGCCGGGCGGCCTCCATCCTGGGCTGTTCTCGGCCCCAGGGACCACCACCTCCCCAGGGTGGCCCATGCAAACAGAAGGAGGGGGGCCTCAGGCCTCCCTTTTGGAGCCATACATGGCCATTGTTCTCACACGCAGGGAGCTGCATTTCCAGCAGCTCCTTTTGTACAAGAGCAATGCCGGCTCCCGCAGGAGGCAGAGAGCCAGCTGGGACCGTGGGGAACTAATAGCAAGAGGCAAACTAAAGGTCAGAAACAAGCAGAAAGACGCAAGATAAAAGTGAGAAATTAGCAGAAAGAAGCAAAATAAAGGTCAGCAACGTGCAGAAAGAGCCAGATTTAAGGTATGAAAAGAGCAGCAAGAGGTAAAATAAATGTGACAAATGAGAAGTAAGAGGTAAAAGAAAGGTGAGAAACAAGCAGAAAGAGGCAAAATAGAGGTCAGAAACCAGCAGTGAGAAGCAAAGTAAAGGTGACAAACGAGCAGAAAGAGTCAAAATAAAGGTCAGCAACAAGCAGAAAGAGGGAAGATAAAGGTGTGAAATGAGCAGACATACGCAGAATAAAGGTCAACAATGAGCAGAAAGAGGCAAGATAAAGGTTGGGCATGAGCAGCAGAAAGAGGCAAAATAAAGTTCAAAAACGAGCAGAATGATGCAGAATAAAGTTAAGTAATTAGCAGAAAGAGGCAGAATAGAGGGCAGCAACGAGTAGAAATAGGCAAAATAGAGATCAGCAGTGAGCAGAAAGAGGCAAAATAGAGGTCAGAAAAGAGCAGAAAGAGGCAAAATAGAGATAAAAATGATCAGAAAGAGGCAAAATAAAGGCCAGCAATGAGCAGAAAGAGGTAAAATAGAGGTCAGAAATTAGCAGAATGAGTCAAAATAAAGGTCAGAAGTGAGATGAAAAAAGTCAGAAATCGAGCAGATAATGGAGCAGAAACCACTGAGGCACTCATGCACCTAGTCATAGAACAACTCATACACTCTCACAGACCCATTCAGACACTCATGCACCCACTCACAGATAAGCTCAGACATGTTGTACATCCACTCACAGGAATTACACCAAATTTGCCAGAAAGGTAGATGGTGTTATGCAGATTGTGCTTTTTGTTATTTGGCGCAAATCCATTCAGTAGTTCTTGAGAAATGTAAGTTGATAATTATAGTAATATCTCTACCCGCTGCTTTTTCGCTGCAATGTCACAATTACTCGTGAATGCGCTCGCCAACAGGTATGCTGTGATCTATCAGGAACGGTTCAAGGGGCTGAAAATTTCTATGAAAGCTAACATATGGGGTCAGGGTGAGGTTACTCTGACCCCATGTTTGAGAAATGGGGGTGTTAGGGATACAAAGTAATGTGTCCAAAATTGTTTTTTTTAATCTCGCATGATAATCACGGCGAGGACACGACCGCCAGCGCAGCCCCATGTAACATTGTGGGGACATTGCGAGTGTATTGTATATATATTTGTACACACTCGTCGGTCACTGTCAAAGACTCCTGTATGGACTCACAAACTCACTCATACACTAATATGCCCATTCACATACCCACACACACATATACATACAGTTTCATACCCACTCAGATACTCATGCACCCACTCACATACCCATTCAGGTACTCATGCACCCACTTACAGAGTCACTCGGATAGTGACACACCCATGTACAGACCCACTCATAGACTCACGCACCGACTTAGAGACCCACTCATAGATTCATGCGCACAGTCTCATACCTACTTAGAGACTCTTACACCCACTCACAGACCCACCTGGGCACTCATGCACTCAATCACAGACCCACTCAGAATCTAATGCACCCTCTAACAGTCTCACTCACAGAGTCAAACAACCATGTACAAAACCCCTCAGAGACTCATACACCCACTCACACACCCATACAGTACTCACACTCAGTCACAGATCCTCTCAGAGACTTATATACTCAGTCACTCACTCATACACTCAAAGACTCACGCATCCACTCACAGACCCACCCAGACACTTGCCCTCCCAGTCACAGACCCACCCAGACACTCATGCATGCACCCATTCACTCACCTACTCAGATTCTTATGCTCTAACTCACAGACCCATTGAGACACTCATACACCCACTCACAGATCCACTCAGGCACTCATACACCCAGTCAATCATACACTTAGAGACTCACACACCCACTCACAGTCCCACTCAGAGATACACACACCCACTCAGACACTCATGCTCCCAGTCATAGACCCACTGAAAGACTCCTGCACTCACTCACAGATCCACTCAGACACTCATGCACCCACTCACTCAGACACCCATTTAGATACTCATGTATCCACTCACAAATCCAATCAGAGAGTTATATACTTACTTACAAATGCATAAAGGCATTCATGCACCTCCTCACAGATCGACTGAGAGACTCATGAAACCAATCACACACCCATTGAGACACTGATGCACCCAGTCATAGATACACTGAGACAGTAATGCAGTTCATTACAGAACCATTGATAGACTGATGCACAGTCTCACAGATCCACTAAAATACTTATACAGTGAATCAATCAATAAACCAATTAGGGGTTGTAAAGCGCAATACTCACCCGTTAGGGTCTCAAGGCACTGAGGGGGGGGGTGCAGCACCATTGGGGTGATCTGAAAAGCTAGGTCTTTCCTGAACTCGAGCAGTATAGGGCTTTGCCAGAGATAGAATGAGATACTTACTGATACATTGATGCATGCAGTCACAGATTCCACTGAAAGAGTTATACACTGTGTTATGGAGATATTAAGGGAGTTATACATACTAATTTAGAGTCTTTTAGATAGCAATGTGTTCAGTGTGTTCGTTATAATCAATTTTGCAGTTATACATTTTGTACGCAGAAGTGGCTATTGAATGTCTGCTTTTGTGTTGTCATTTTGCGATGTATCCGCGGTGATCGTGGCTACCAATATCATTGCAGCACCCGACATCATTGCAAAAACAAAAAATCGTTTTTAAAGATGGGTTTTATACAAACTGCCTAGAAAAGTATAATTTGAAACAGTGCGATAATAAGCCGCTACTGTCTAAATTACTGTAAAATGTGTGCATATGTGTTTTATACTTTATAAAAAAAAGGCGCAATCGTGGTGTTTTTTAACTTGAAATTTATGAATGTGGTGGTGGTCATTGAATGTCTGCTTTTGTTTTGCAATTTCGCAATGTGATCGCCGTCATCGTGATGTCGTCGCAAATTTCAAAAATTCAAAAGAACATTTTTTAACAAGAAAATGAACAAGTTTTTGAGCTCTTGGGTGGCTCTGACAAGAGCCCTTGTGTTGAGAGTGTATATAAGAAAGATACAGATAAGACTAAGGGGTCGATTCCGATCTCGGCCGGTAGGGCACCGAATCGGGTTCGGCTGAACCGGATCCGATTCGGAGCCCTTTTTCCCTACCGATTCGTACGTGCGTCCGGGCAAGCGAGTACGATGCGAGCGCGTGCGTATTCGCCAACCGACTCGTTCGTGGGTCCCAACCGCTCCGACCGACTCGCACGGATGCACCTCGCACCGCGCAATGGAGACGTTCCCCGACCGGGCAAGTACGATGCGCGCCGCGAGCAGTCTGACCGACTCGCTCCGTCCGGCTCCAAGAAGCAGTCGGAGCCGTGACTCGAGGGTCCGTGTCGGACCCCCTGTACGCGTAGCCGTGCGGAGTCGCACACAGGGGGACCCATGGGTCCCCCTACCTGTGCGTGTACGGCGCGAGTCGCTTCGCCACGTACACGCTTCAGGGGGCGCCCTTGTTCGCCTCGCACCCATTGAGTCAATGCGAGCCGGCGTACGCGTTGTATGACCGGCTCCCATTGACTTCAATGGGAGTTCGACCGAATCGAGTCCGATAGCATGCGTACGCATCGTACTCGTTCGGTCGGGCTGCTAGGGTCCGATTCGGTCGAAAATCTCTCCGGGTCCGGCTCGGTCGGAGAGATTTCCGGCCTGAATCGGAATCGGCCCCAAAGTGCAGAGTTTCAGGTTGCTTAGAAACACCCTGTTCCCTTCGTCTGTAAAGTGAACTCCATCACTTCTATAGATTCCATGCATGTTAAAACGCAGGTTGTTGTATATAGAGCCCACGTTATGGTCTCTGAGGAAAGCAGAAACAGTTTTATTAATATGTTTCCTGGCTTTGTCAATCAGTGGACGGAATTGATTAGACCACTTCCATTTCTGTCTTTGGCATATGTTAGAGTGCACCAAGACGGTGCACAGTCAAAATATCGACTTTTAAATATCGACCTACATTAATATTGAGTTTTAAATATCGTAGGGACAGAATATCGACATCAAGAATATCAGTGACCAGAATATCGACCTGAAGGTAAGAAATATCGTTTTTGTTAATGTTAATATCGAAGTTGTTAATATCGATAGTAAAAATATCGATGTTAATAATATCGATTTTTATGTTAGTGTTATGTATTTTAGTATGTATTTTATATGTATGTGTTCCACATGTTTTGTTATGTTTTGTATTATTTTTTTAAATATATGTATTAATTGTTTAGAAGTAAGTCATTTTTTTAAAGTAAATTTTGCATTTTAGTACCGTAGCGGGTTGTGGGTTTATAGGGGAATAGGGTGGAAAGTAATTTAATTGTAATTAAGTAATTATTAATTTTTATTTATTGTTATTGATATTTAATTTATTGTTAATTAATTATTAATTGGTAATTCATTTTTATTAATAGATTAATGGATAATTATATTAATTGTATTCATTTTTTAGTGGAGCGGGTTGTGGGTTTATAGAGGAACAGGGTGGGAAGTAAATTAATTATAATAAAGTAATTAATAATTTTTATTTTTTGGTATTGATAATTAATTTATTGTTTATTAATTATTAATTGGTATTTAATTTTTATTAATTAATTAATTGATAAATATATTAATTGTGTTAATTTAGTTTAGGAGTGGGTTGTGTGTTTATAGGGGAATAGGGTGGGAAGTAATTTATTATAATTTAGTACTAATATGGTATTGATAATTAATTTATTGTTAATTAATTATTAATTGGTAATTAATGTGTATTAATTAATTTTTTATTGGTATTGATAATTATTTTATTGTTAATTAATTAATAATTGGTAATTAATTTTTATTAATTGATTAATTGATAATTATATTAATTGTGTTAAATTTTATGTGGAGTGGGTTTTGTGTTTATTGGGGAATAGGGTGGGAAGAAATGTAATGTTATTAAAGTAATTATTAATTTTCATTTATTGGTATTTATAAATAATTTATTGTTAATTTATTAATAAATCATTATTTAATTAAAACAATTATTTCATTGATAAGTATGTTATTTTTAACCCCTACGCTATCCAACACTTTTCCTACTGTTGCACGCTCTGGCGTGGAAATAGTAATTTTTACCCCTAGGCTATCCAACACTTTCCCTACTGTTGCACTCTCTGGAGTTGGAATAGTAATTTTATCCCTACGCTATCCAACACTTTCCCTACTGTTGCACTCTCTGGAGTGGGAATAGTAATTTGGAATAGTAATTTTTACCCCTACGCTATCCAACACTTTCCCTACTGTTGCACTCTCTGGAGTTGGAATAGTAATTTGTACCCCTACGCTATCCAACACTTTCCCTACTGTTGCACTCTCTGGAGTGGGAATAGTAATTTTACCCCAACGCTATCCAACACTTTCCCTACTGTTGCACTCTCTGGAGTTGGAATAGTAATTTTACCCCTACTCTATCCAACACTTTCTCTACTGTTGCACTTTCTGGAGTTAGAATAGCAATTATAACCCCTACGCTATCCAACACTTTCCCTACTGTTGCACTCTCTGGAGTGGGAATAGTAATTTTTACCTCTACGCTTTCCAACACTTTCCTTACTGTTGCTCTCACTGGAGTGGGAATAGTAATGTTTACCCCTACGCTATCCAACACTTTCCCTACTGTTGCAATTACTGGAGTGGAAATAGTAATTTTAACCCTTTCGCTATCCAACACTTTCCCTACTGTTGCACTCTCTGGAGTGGGAATAGTAATATTTACCCCTACGCTATCCAATACTTTCCCTACTGTTGCACTCTTTGGAGTGGGAATAGTAATATTTAGCCCTACGCTATCCAACACGTTCCCTACTGTTGCAATTACTGGAGCGGGAATAGTAATTTTAACCCTTTCGCTATCCAATATTTTTCTGTATTGTTTTACTTAATGTTGTGTATAATTTATTTTACAAAAATTAAAGGTATTGTAATTTTTTTAATTTGTTAAATATATTTATAAAATTTTCAATAATATTATTTTTGTATGTGTATGTCTGTATTTATAATTTATAAAATATTTTTAACAATGTATAAGTTATTAAAATAATTATTTATGAATATTATTAGGTAAGTATATATATTATATTTTATATGTATATGTTTAATTTATTTTAACATTATGGGGCTGATTCCGATTCAGGCCGGAAATCTCCCCGACCGAGCCGGACCCGGAGAGATTTCCGACCGAATCGGACTCTAGCAGTCCGACCGAACGAGTACGATGCGCACGCATGCTATCGGACTCGAGTCGGTCGAACTCCCATTGAAGTCAATGGGAGCCTCTCGTACAATGCGTATGCGGGCTCCCATTGACTCAATGGGTGCGAGGCAGACAAGGGCGCCCCCTACAGCGTGTACGTGTCCATGCGCATCGCGGCGTACATGCACAGGTAGGGGGGACCCATGGGTCCCCCCTGTGTGCGACTCACGCGCCTACGCGTACAGGGGGGTCCGACGCGGACCACCAAAGTACGGCTCCGACAGCTTTTTCGAGCCGGACGGCGCGAGTCGGTCGGATTGCTCGCGGCGCGCATCGTACTTACCCGGCCGGGAAACGTCTCCATAGCGCGGTGCGAGTCGTGTCCATGCAAGTCGGTCGGAGCGTGTTGAAGCCGCGTTCGAGTCGGTCGGCGATTTCGCTGGTGCTTGCATCGTACTCGCTCGGCCGGACCGGCGTACGATTCGGTCGGGAAACAGGGCTCCGAATAGGATCCGGTGAATCCGAATCCGATTCGGAGCACTACAGGCCGAGATCGGAATCGGCCCCTATATGTATTAGTTTTTATTTTTAAACATTTTTAAATAATTTTAACTATGTTTCTTTTAATTATATGTATTATTTACTTTTTTTTAGATTATTTTTTTAACATTTAAAAAAAAACGATATTTTTTACAACGATATTTTTGACATCGATATTTAATTTTCCGATATTTTTGTACTTACCATGATGTAGATAGGATGTCGATATTCTTGACTTCGATATTTTTGTCACAATATTTTTGTACCTCAATATTTTTGAGGTCGATATTTTGTCGGTGATTCCACCAAGACAGTGTGAGGGAAAAGCATCATCAATTCAGCAAAGGTATCCTTCATTAGGATTTCTAGTCCTACTCGAGTTAATGTGCCTAGGTCATTGCCAGTCCACCACAGTGCAGAATCATGAGGTCAGGGGCTGGTGAATCCACAAGTGTTTTAACCAAAGGCAGCAATTGATGAAACTTTAATCCTCTCTGCCCAATCCAAGTAATGTCCACATTAGCCAAACCCAAGTCCCTGGTAATATTTCTCTTTCTTGCAGCCGTAGCAGCCCAATAGACATAGCTGTGGCCCACAATCCACACTCTAAGCATTTTTAAGGAAGGAGGAGCAGCACACAGAACATTCAGCAGCTGAATATCACAGTTGGTACTATGAAAGACAGCGAAAATGCATGTGTGCAGGTGGTTTGTAAAAAACAAAACATTTGTGTGGAGGGAATATGCAGGTGAGAAAAATTAGGTAGCATTTTGAAATGATTAGTAAATAGATGTTTGATTGGGTCTGGTAAATAGAAAAAATGTAATAGAGAGTTGGATATGCTTTACAGGATGTGCAGTAAACCACACCTGCTGTAGTTCATTTTGTAACTAGTAGGGTCTGTCTGGAATGTGTTGTGAACTTGTGACCTACTGGTTCTAGTGGGTTTCTATGGAGAATCTGCAGAAGGTGTATTGGGGTAAGGGTGTTAAAGAAACATGTATTAATTTTTACAAATTGGAGACATTTAGGTTCATAGCTTTACAAGGTAAGTAAGATTACCTAGTGAGGATTTTGCAAAAAAGTGAATTATAGTGTTAAAAATATAAAACTAAAAAGGAAAGTAGGTTTTCCGACTCCCATTATTTTTCGCAAATTTATTGTGATCATAGTGAGTGTGTCGTGATTACTGACACAAAGGCATGCATTTTGGGCTACCTCTAAAAAGGAGTGAAAGGGTTAACATCCAGTAACCATTCAGAAAAGTAGTTACAACAGTGAAATATGAAAGAGATGTTTTTATTTGCTGACTTTTGCAGTATTTGGTAATGCAACATTTAGAAGGTTGCCATTTATGGTTGCTTTGTATGAGAGTGGTATGCCATTCTTCTGCTAAGTTTTTACAAACCCTGAGAATATTGCATCTATCTAATAAGAGAACAAAAATCAATTTTACCAATGAACTCAATATTCTGGTATGTTAATTACATTTCTTTGTATGCAAAAAAATTGATTAATAAGGTAGATAATGTTGTCATATTGTGATAAACTATTTTTAATTATATATAAGTATTTAAAAAAAGAAAGGCTGATATATAATTGAATTTAAAAGTGCTTTAATATATCTATTAATAGGTAACTACAATATAGTTTGTCCCAGGTGCAGACTTGGGGGCCGATTCCGATCTGGGTCGGAAAGCTCTCTGACCGATCCGGATCCGGATTGTTTTCCGACCGAGACGGACCCCTGCAGTCCGACCGAGCGAGTACGATGCGGCCGTATGCTGCCGGACTCGGTTCGGTCGGACTCCCATTGAAGTCAATGGGAGCCGGTCGTACGACGTGTACATGGGCTCCCATTGACTCAATGGGTACGTTGCGCACAAGGGGGCCCCCTGTAGTGGGTACGTGTTGGTGCCATCCGCACCGTACACGCATGTATAGGGGGGACCCATGGGTCCCCCTGTATCCCACTCGTACGTCTACAGGTGAAGGGGGGTCCAGCACGGACCCCCGAAGTCCGCGTCCGGGAGCTTCTTCGTGTCGGAGGCTCCGACTCGATCCGGCTGTCCGGATCGTGCATCGTACTGGCTCGGTCGTAAAACGTCTCCATTGCGCTCCACGAATCGAGTGCGAACGAGTCGGACGGAGCGGTTCGGACCCGGAAACGAGTCGGTCGGCGATTTCACGTTCACTCGCATCGTACTTGCTCGCTCGGACGACTGTACGAATCGGTCGGAAACAAAGCCTCCGACTCGGATCCGGTAAAGCCGAATCCGATTCGGATCCCTACCGACCGAGATCAGAATCGACCCTAGGTGTCTGTCAAGTTAGTTTAGAATGTGTTTCCATAAGAAAAGAGTGCACACTAATGCTTAAATATATGTAATAATGTAGTATAAGATGTCAATGTTTTATATGTGTATATATGATGTGCAGCTTAGAACAATTTTTTTTATTCGAATTCTGGGAGTTGTCATCTTATTTGTTCCATTGTAAAAGAAGACTAGAACACTCATATTTGAAAGTGGAAGGTATGCACTCCAGCTGTATTTGAATTATGAATCTCTCAAAGTTAATAGCTATGTGTTACCTACTCTTTAGTGTAGGTGTTGGATAATTACAGGGGAAATTTTATGTGCATACATGGGAAGATATGTTCTTCAATTATATTCAGACTGATATATGTAATATAACACTGCTAGGCACTGCTATGAAATGTACTATAAAAAGTATAGCACCTATGTAAATTATAGAGGTTCTCTCTCACCCACTCATGGATCAAAAGAAGCGCTTATATATTCACTAAGATACTCACAATATAGATATATGTGTAGCAGTATCAAAGGCAGTTAGAGATATATTTCAAATTTATAATACAGGTACTGAGGTATTTATTCAGCAATCTACGTTGACATTTCTAGAACTTTCAAAACAGATAGTCAGATACTGGTACATTTTCTAAAACATGTTATGGGGCTGCTACGTAGGCCATAGCACTGGGTGCCATGTGGCTAATATGTAAGATATGTCCTTTAAATATTTGAGTGAGTTATATGTGCTTAATTGTTCTGAAGTGTGCATGCAGTGTGCCATCCCCATTTTAATCTGACATACCTAAGTAGAAACCTATACATTATGGGGCCGATTCCGATCTCGGCCGGTAGGGCTCCGAATCGGATTCGGCTTTACCGGATCCGATTCGGAGCCCTGTTTCCCGACCGAATCGTACGCGGGTCCGGCCGAGCGAGTACGATGCAAGTGCCTGCGAAATCTCCGACCGACTCGTACGCGGCTTCAACACGCTCCGACCGACTCACACGGACCCGACTCGCACCGCACAATGGAGACGTTTCCCGGCCGGGTAAGTACGATGCGCACCGTGAGCAGTCCGTCCGAGCCGCGCACTCCTGTACGAAAGAGCAGTCGGAGCCGTACTTTGGGGGTCCGTGTCGGACCCCCCTGTACGAGTAGCCGCGCGAGTCGCACACAGGGGGGACCCACGGGTCCCCGCTACCTGTGCGTGTACGGCGCGAGTCGCTTCGCCGCGTACACGCTGGAGGGGCGCCCTTGTCCGCCTCGCACCCATTGAGTCAATGGGAGCCCGCGTCACGCATTGTACGACAGGCTCCCATTGACTTCAATGGGAGTCCGACCGAATCGAGTCCGATGGCATACGTGCGCATCGTACTCGTTCGGTCGGGCTGCACGGGTCCGATTCGGTCGGAAATCTCTCCGGGTCCGGCTCGGTCGGAGAGATTTCCGGCCGAGATCGGAATCAGCCCCTAAGTGTTGGATGTGGTGTAATTGACCTGTGCATGCAGTTTTAATGTTAGGGCTGTCTTCTTACTTAAAAATCCTACAGAATGTGTAAACTACTCTTTTAGAACATGAGTCCATACCAAGGAAGGGTATAGCTAGGCCATACTGTAGGGAGCTATATGCTTAAAATGTATGACATTTATTCTGAAGATTGACTGAGGTATGTGCACTCCAGAGACCTATAAGGCCAAAAACACATTCAGCCTACACCCAGACTTAAATCTGACATACCTAAGTAGAAAAGCAGACAGACACAGAAACACCCAGTTAGGTAGCTAGAGAAGCACGTAAAATTTCGCTCACACAGACAGGTACAACTGAAATGTATCTTGTGCTAATGGAAGCAGTTTCACATACACTTAAATAATTCAATCTCCACTTATACACCCAGGGGGCAATGTATGCAGGCCCTTACAGACACATTTAGAGAAGTATATATCTCACAAAATGAGGCAGTGATTTACAAACAAATTTACATACACATGGAATCCCAGTCCTCGATAAGAGCTGAAACAGTCATTCAGATATCTCCTAAACAAGTGACACTTTCCATTTTACCATGCAGAAAGTAGCCCTTTGATTATGTCTCAGGCCTGGTATACTTGAGCTTGGGCATGTAGTTTTACTGCTACGCCTGTCTTATCACTTAAAACTGCTACACAGGGGTCGATTCCGATTCGGGCCGGAAAAAGCACCGACCGACTCGGAGCCGGAATTTATTCCGACCGACACGTACCTGTGGCGCCCGACACGCCAAGTACAATGCAAGGCGTGCAAAATCCGACCGACACGTACTGAACCCAAGCCGAACGACCGAGCCGCACGGAAAACAGCAATCCGGACGGAAAAACACGCGAATCGAACCGAACGACACGCACCCGGAACAAATCCAACCGAAACGTACACGTGAACTCCAAACCGCTAAGTACGATGCAAGGCGCGAAAACCACAACCGAGTCGAACGGAGGACAAGCCGTACGACCGACACGCATACAAAACTGCGAGCCGAAGTAACACAAAACACCGCGACCGACGCGTACGCAGCATAGAAAACTGCACAAACACAGCGTGAACGAAACGGAGAAGACCGTACGAGACAAATGCAGGGTCCGACTCGGTCACAAGAACGTTTCCAACATGCACAAAAAGTACTAAGGAAAAATACACAAAAAAAGGCCAAACAAGCAATTACAAAGCCAATAAATACTGGGGGGGTGGGGACAGAGAACAAAGACACACCCACAACTCCACCCATATAAAGGACACAAATCCCAACCATGATCCTTTGCAAATGCCATTCTACTGCCAGCACTCAACAGACAGCAACCACACACCCACAGCTCATCCCTCACACAAGCCACACACCATCAGCACACCAACAAATAGCTACCTCACATACACCCAGCAAAACACACACTCACACACCCTCACCTGCACACCAACACACACATCACTCACCATCACCACCCATCACCATGCCCCCCAAGAAGAATCACAAGTTCCTAGATTGTGAATTGGAAGTCCTGGTAGACGAGATCCTCAGGGTAGAGCCACAGCTGTTTGGCACACTGGTCCAACAGACACCCATCTCCCAGAAAACCAAGATGTGGGAGAGGATCATCAACAGGGTGAACGCACAATCACCATGTCTGCGCACAAAGACTGACATCCAGAACAGGTGGTATGACGTGCGCAGGAGGGTACGTGAGCTGCTCAAGAAGGACTACCTCCTGAGCCAATACACCGGCAGTGGCCCTCCTGCCAAGCCAGTATACCTCAGGCCCTGGGAGGAGAAGGTGCGGGCCATCCTTCCGCCAGTGAGCGTCTATGGACTAGAGAACATCCCAGAGCCTGGTGAGTACACAACAAATGTACACAATATTCTGCCACAATACACACACACATCACTGTCAAGGGGAGAGCGCAAACCATGCACTCATAGCAATTACACAGCAACCAGAACAGAATCATCCCAAAATGTGTATGTCAGTCAGATAAACACAACACATGCCATCTCAAAGTTACATTTAACCGTGTCATCACATGTACAAACACAACTACAACTACAGCTAGGCAGTGGCACAAATAGAACTAACAAACACATCCAGACATGTAGCCACCACTACAACACCAACACACAGTGAAGACCACTGAAAGGAAGTAATTCTGTGTATGCTGGGCAAGTCAGTGTAGCCAATAGCATCATGGGAGTCGTAGTCACACATATTGCTCACCCCCACAACTGTCCCATCAACACCACCATGAACCATGCGCACATCACAGGGAGTGGAAAAGGACTCACAAGATGGCTGACACTGGCTACTGCTGTGGGGAGCACAAGGCCCTGCTGGCAACTGTGCAACAACCAACAGCAGGACACCACTGACTGACATCCTGAGAGACAACTTCCACTCCCTGCAATGGAAGCACGTACCATGGTGGGATATCTGGCTGGCTGGGTGGGAAGGAGGACTCGCAGCACTGACCATAGTCACAAGCACCTCCCCTCACACCCCCTCAACACAAACTCCACAGAACCCACCTGGGAGAATGCAATGCCTCACATCCTAACTCAAGATCCCACAAAGAACCTCCACCCTGGGTAATGTTGTGTGAAGCACAGGGACACTCTTGGGACTTTTAGCCAAACAACTGCCAGGACAACACTCCCAGCCATCCTGTCAGCACAGGCAGCCCACCCCACAGGGAAGCAGAGTCAAAGGAAGGAAGCATGGGCATGCTGGGAAGGGGGTGGAGGCAATAGCATGATGGGAGTAGTAGGCACAGATATCGCTCAGCCTCACAACTGGCCCATCAACACCACCCTGAACCATGCTCACATCACAGGGAGTGGATAAGGACTCACAAGATGGCTGACACTGGCTACTGCTGTGGGGAGCACAAGGCCCTGCTGGCAACTGTGCACCAACAAACAGCACAACACCACTGACTGACATCCTGAGGGACAAACTTCCACTCCCTGCAATGGAAGCACGTTCCATGGTGGGATATCTGGCTGGGTGGGAAGGAGGACTCGCAGCACTGACCATAGTCACAAGCACCTCCCCTCACACCCCCCCTCAACACAAACTCCACAGAACCCACCTGGGAGAATGCAATGCCTCACATCCTAACTCAAGATCCCACAAAGAACCTCCACCCTGGGTAATGTAGTGTGAAGCACAGGGACACTCTTGGGACTTTTAGCCAAACAACTGCCAGGACAACACTCCCAGCCAGGTCATCGTACCAAGACAGACGCTTGCGAGGAGACGCGTAGCAACCGCACGCGTCGTTCATTTACTGAATTAATAGATATCCGTGGACGAGAAACACTCCACTTCTACGCCCTCATTATTCAACTCTACTTCTGGCCTTGCTTCAACTTAGAGGAAGCGACATTAGGTACCTCCACAGCTCTGAACTCCAGACATTGGCATCCGCCCAGTCTTATTCTTCACCGCCAGCCTTTCCCCCCCCCCCTACTCCCCTCCCCACACTGAGTACCCGGCTGGGTCCAGTGTGAGTATTTTCTCATTTTTCTTTTCCACTTGACTTGTGTTCTTCACTTATTATCCGTGGCTGCGCGTATTTGGTATAATTGTTCCAGATGTCCCTATACTGATAGGTCCTGAAGAGACCCTGCATCACTGGAAGGGTCGAAACGTCGTCGACATATATATAAAACGAATCATTATACCTACACTGGTTACTACAGACAGTGTTTGAAAATATTTTATAATTGTAAATGATCGTTTTCTGATTGATGGAAACCAAGTTGTGAATGTCACATTTTCTTCACTATTTTGTCTTTTGGTTCCACTGCACACTGGGGACACTCAGCACTATTTGTTGTATATATTTGTAAAATTTCATGAAAATTGGTATAAACTGTAAATACTCAATCATAGTGTACTTGGCCTCCTTCCTGTCTGAAATTCAAATGACCCATTATTATTGCCATTGTGCGTTGTATTATCAATATAGTATATAATTGTTTCCACAAGAACCTTTGTCTTTTAACACACAGTATTTACCCTGGTTCGTTGTAAGTAGGGTTTCCCTTGTTTTTTGTATTGTATTTATCCTGTCAGCACAGGCAGCCCACCCCACAGGGAAGCAGAGTCAAAAGGAAGGAAGCATGGGCATGCTGGGAAGGGGGGTGGAGGCAATAGCATGATGGGAGTAGTAGGCACAGATATCGCTCAGCCTCACAACTGGCCCATCAACACCACCCTGAACCATGCTCACATCACAGGGAGTGGATAAGGACTCACAAGATGGCTGACACTGGCTACTGCTGTGGGGAGCACAAGGCCCTGCTGGGAACTGTGCACCAACAAACAGCACAACACCACTGACTGACATCCTGAGAGACAACTTCCACTCCCTGCAATGGAAGCACGTTCCATGGTGGGATATCTGGCTGGGTGGGAAGGAGGACTCGCAGCACTGACCATAGTCACAAGCACCTCCCCTCACACCCCCTCAACACAAACTCCACAGAACCCACCTGGGAGAATGCAATGCCTCACATCCTAACTCAAGATCCCACAAAGAACCTCCACCCTGGGTAATGTAGTGTGAAGCACAGGGACACTCTTGGGACTTTTAGCCAAACAACTGCCAGGACAACACTCCCAGCCATCCTGTCAGCACAGGCAGCCCACCCCACAGGGAAGCAGAGTCAAAAGGAAGGAAGCATGGGCATGCTGGGAAGGGGGGTGGATGCAATAGCATGATGGGCGTCATAGTCACAGACATAGCTCACCCCCACAACTGTCCCATCAACACCACCCTGAACCATGCTCACATCACAGGGAGTGGATAAGGACTGACAAGATGGCTGACACTGGCTACTGCTGTGGGGAGCACAAGGCCCTGCTGGCAACTGTGCACCAACAAACAGCACAACACCACTGCCTGACATCCTGAAAGACAACTTGCACTCTCTGCAATGCAAGCACGTTCCATGGTGGGATATCTGGCTGGGTGGGAAGGAGGACTTGCAGCACTGACCATAGTCACAAGCACCTCCCCTCACACACCCCCTCAACACATACTCCACAGAACCCACCTGGGAGAATGCAATGCCTCACATCCTAACTGAAGATCCCACAAAGAACCACCACCCTGGGTTATGTTGTGTGAAGCACAGGGACACTCTTTGGACTTTTAGCCAAACAACTGCCAGGACAACACTCCCAGCCATCCTGTCAGCACAGGCAGCCCACCCCACAGGGAAGCAGAGTCAAAAGGAAGGAAGCATGGGCATGCTGGGAAGGGGGTGGAGGCAATAGCATGATGGGAGTCGTAGGCACAGCTCTACATCCCCACACAATGGCCCAGCAAGCTCACACTCACGCATGCACATCCCACAGAGAGTGGAAAGGCCCATCAAAGATGTCTGACACTGTTGCTGTGTCGTGGGGAGCACAAGGGCATGCTGGGAACTGCACACCAACCAACAGCAGGACACCACTGTCAGCCATCTTGCCATTGCTCTCACACCCACACACACTGAACTCCCCACAAAAGCAAGTAAGTATGGGAATGCTGGGAAGTGGGGTGGAGGCAATAGCATGATGGGAGTCATAGTCACAGACATAGCTCACCCCCACAACTGTCCCATCAACACCACCCTGAACCATGCTCACATCACAGGGAGTGGATAAGGACTGACAAGATGGCTGACACTGGCTACTGCTGTGGGGAGCACAAGGGTATGCTGGGAACTGCACACCAACCAACAGCAGGACACCACTGTCAGCCATCTTGCCATTGCTCTCACACCACACACACTGAACTCCCCACAAAAGCAAGTAAGTATGGGAATGCTGGGAAGTGGGGTGGAGGCAATAGCATGATGGGAGTCATAGTCACAGACATAGCTCACCCACACAACTGTCCCATCAACACCACCCTGAACCATGCTCACATCACAGGGAGTGGATAAGGACTGACAAGATGGCTGACACTGGCTACTGCTGTGGGGAGCACAAGGGCATGCTGGGAACTGCACACCAACCAACAGCAGGACACCACTGTCAGCCATCTTGCCATTGCTCTCACACCCACACACACTGAACTCCCCACAAAAGCAAGTAAGTATGGGAATGCTGGGAAGTGGGGTGGAGGCAATAGCATGATGGGAGTCATAGTCACAGACATAGCTCACCCCCACAACTGTCCCATCAACACCACCCTGAACCATGCTCACATCACAGGGAGTGGATAAGGACTTACAAAATGGCTGACACTGGCTACTGCTGTGGGGAGCACAAGGGCATGCTGGGAACTGCACACCAACCAACAGCAGGACACCACTGTCAGCCATCTTGCCATTGCTCTCACACCCACACACACTGAACTCCCCACAAAAGCAAGTAAGTATGGGAATGCTGGGAAGTGGGGTGGAGGCAATAGCATGATGGGAGTCATAGTCACAGACATAGCTCACCCCCACAACTGTCCCATCAACACCACCCTGAACCATGCTCACATCACAGGGAGTGGATAAGGACTGACAAGATGGCTGACACTGGCTACTGCTGTGGGGAGCACAAGGGCATGCTGGGAACTGCACACCAACCAACAGCAGGACACCACTGTCAGCCATCTTGCCATTGCTCTCACACCCACACACACTGAACTCCCCACAAAAGCAAGTAAGTATGGGAATGCTGGGAATTGGGGTGGAGGCAATAGCATGATGGGAGTCATAGTCACAGACATAGCTCACCCCCACAACTGTCCCATCAACACCACCCTGAACCATGCTCACATCACAGGGAGTGGATAAGGACTGACAAGATGGCTGACACTGGCTACTGCTGTGGGGAGCACAAGGCCCTGCTGGCAACTGTGCAACAACCAACAGCAGGACACCACTGACTGACATCCTGAAAGACAACTTTCACTCCCTGCAATGCAAGCACAGTCCGTGGTGGGATAACTGACTGGCTGGGTGGGAAGGAGGGCCGGCTGTCAACCAAATACAACCAATGCAGACCATGTTCACACCCCAACAAATACATAGAAATGCCCAAATAATGCAGGACAATGTGCTACACCAATATCAACCCCTGACTGTGACAACTTAGGACAATGCAATGTACAGGCCCGCACCCAGAGGCACAGTCACAACTGTCAGGTGTGTCAACCATTGATGCCTGCAGAAACATAACATACATTGTGTGTGTCTTCCAAAAACAGGTGATGATGGGGACACAGCAGCAGACGCTGAGGAGTCCCAGTCCCAGGCTCAAGAGGATGCGGAGCTCACTGGTGTCGTACAGCCTCTGCCCTCCTCGGACGAAGAAGACCAACCTGGCACATCCGGTGCAAGTCAACATGCAGCACCAGCAGGACCACCAGCTGCAGCACCAGCAGGACCACCAGCTGCACCCCCTGCACCCACCCCTCCAACGACTGTCACCACAAATACCATCCCTGCCGACATGGACAGAACAAGGAGCAACACCAGCACAGGGACCCTGGACCAACGTGGGGCCATGGACACCACCACCACCACCAACCCCCAAGGGGGACCAGGGTCATCTGTGCGTGCCACTGCACGCACTGCACATGTCAGCAGGGGTGGTGGGAGGGGTGGGAGACAGAGGTCGCTGCTTGCAGAGGTTGCTGGTGTGCATGATGACCCACAACTGGTACGCATAGCCGATGCGTACCAGTCCAGCACCGGAGAACTCAGCCAGGTAGTGGGGCTCCTCAGACACATGAAACAGCAGCAGGCTGCCCATCATGCCCGCTTGGACTCACACATGTCCCGCGTGGAGTCCAAGTGGGACGCACTGCAAGAGATGACGGCGGTGCACAGGGACATATTACAATGCCTCCGCCAGATGAACAGCAACCAGTCCACACCTCCCTGTGTGCCAACAACATCTGGTGCTGAACAAACTGCAACTGCCACAGGGAGGGAGGATGACTCTGGCGGAGAGTCCCCTGCACCGCAGCAGCCTGTACTTGAGGGGCCCCCCAAAGAAGAGGGGTCGTCCGAGGAGGGGCAAGTGAGAGGCCGATGGCCAAGTGCAACTCCCAGGAAGCCTGAACCTGTTCTGGATGTTCACCTTTGTGCACAAACTGTTCACCCTGTTGACGGCAACACAACTCCCACACATTACATGGGGAGTACAAGTTGGACCAATGTCTCAGACAACTGTGGCCCCGATACTGGGGATTTTGTCTACCAGGACTTTCAATTCACCTAGGAACTTCTGATTGCAAGATATATGTACAGCACTAACCATCCTATGCACTATTCACACAAATGTATCACAATAAACACACTAATACACCATACTTGCCTCTGTTGTGATTCCAACGTGGGTGCTGTCATGGGGATGATGAACTGCAAAATTACACTGTGTATGCGAACTGCAACAGCAAGTACAACACAGGCATGTGAGTAAAGGCAACACATATGAGGGAGACACACCACCAGGGCTACACAACACATACACACCTAGGCCATCTGACTCATTGCCTACACTGATGTTGCCAGGGAAGACAGTGCAATGCACAGACACCACACCTATTCCCAGTTGTAGTCAAGTAGCCCACAGGTGCAGTAAGCAAATGACAGTCAAATGTGTGACCACAGACAACGCACATCACAAAGTGAAGCACAGGTTTATTACACAGTTGCAACATGTCGTAACCACTACAGATGCAAGGTAATCCCACCTGGCAGCGGGCACACAGTCAACAACTGTAGAAGGAAGGAAGTCCATGGGTGTGGCGCACATCACCTGTAGGGACACAACAGCTACCACCCTGGAAGTACAATCACGTCGTCGGTGGACACAGTTGACCAAACGAATCTGAAAGTACCCTGTGAAGGACAGAAATGACACACAGTCAAAAGCAATGGAGAACAGGACAGAACAGCAAAACTCATGCACAATACATGTTACAAGATACCCACCCAGAACCAAGTTAGCATGTCAACACTGTTGGGGAGTACAGACCACCTGTAAGCACACATCGCTACACACATCCAGTCAAGTAGCCCATGGACACACTCCAACGGCACCAGAGCACCACCTACACATATCATGCCAACTCACATCATTGACATGACACCTCAGGATACTCACATTCAGCTAAAGAAGTTGGTGATGAACTGTGTGCGGACATCACCCTCATCATCATCATCATCACTGGCATCGTGGTCCAGGCCAGGATCCTCCACAGGTGGCGGATGTTGGTCATTGTCATCCTGGATGAGAGGCAACTCCTTCCGCACTGCCAGGTTGTGGAGCATGCAGCAGACGATGATAATCTTGCACACTTTCGCTGGGGCATATGGGAGGGACCCTCCTGTCTTGTCCAGGCAGTGGAAGCGGCTCTTCAGGAGACCAAATGTCCGCTCAATCACTCTCCTGGTCCGACCATGTGCCTCATTGTAGCGCATCTGGGCTGGTGTCACAGGGTTCCTGAGGGGTGTCAGCAACCACGGCATGTTGGGGTATCCCGAGTCACCTACGGACAGACAAGTGCACATTAGCTGACTTGGAAAAGTGGGCGGAATACTACAGATCAGATCACACACAATGGCACAAAGTCAGTACACACCGACAAGCCAGGCACGCTGGTTCTGCATCTGTGCCATCATCCTGGGGATGCGACTACTCCTCATCACAAAGGCATTGTGTGCTGAACCAGGGAAACGGGCACACACGTGTGTGATGGTCATATCTGCAAGACACACCACCAGTGCATTGACCGAGTGGTAGTGCTTGCGGTTACGGTAGGCCTGCTCCTGGGCCTGTGGTGGTACCAAAGCCGCATGTGTCCCATCAATGGAGCCAATGACATGCGGCATCCTCCCCAGGGCATAGAAGTCACTCTTCACGTCAGTGAGTCGTTGCAGTCTAGGGAAATAGATGTACCGGTTCAGGAATAGCAACATTGCCTCCAAAACATCGCAGAGCACACGGCTCAACATGGTCTGTGACATCCCACCAGCAGTCGCCACAGTATGTTGGAAGGTACCGGTGGCAAAGAAGTGTAGGGCTGCCATCACCTTCACCTTGGGGGTCAGCGCTGTAGGATACGGCCGGCCAGGCTGCAAATGTGGGGCCAACTGCACTGCCAAATCCTCAATCAGCTGCCTGGTGAAGCGGTACCGTCGGATGCTGTCCCGTTCCACCATCGTTGCCAGGTCTGGGAATGGTCGATGGACAGCAGGAGCCCTGCAGTGCAGAGGAGAAGAAAGCAAGATTGTCAGTCACCCCACATATGCGGCATTGAACTCACTCAATATCACAACTTACATCATTATGAGGCACAACTACATGAAGTGTGCAGTTCCGTAAGGACATGTATGGTACATACATGGCCAACATCTGTCATCACGGTTCAACAAGTGGCATCAATAAGTCCCAGGTTGGCCCATTGGATATCATGAGGCCGTGTCACAGTTCCCATCTCCTGCTGCCGTGTCACAATCACCCCCCACAGTGACATGTGAGGACAGATGTGCCCCAGGCATCACAGCTCAACGACAGGTACATTCCCAGGGACCCTGTATTGCCACATGGACACTGGCATTACATGGAGTATCATGTATACACCACAGCAAAACAACCATGACCCCCACAGGTAGTGGTCCCACTTGCCACTGCAGGACAGACATGGACGTCTGTGACACACACACGCACAACATCAAAGTCCATGCACACACAACGTGGATGTGGAGACTGTCTCCCATTGTGCACATGAAATCAGAGACATTGTAAACACTACATGCACACAGAGTGTGGAGGACCATCACTATTGTGCCACTGGGACACCCTGGCTCAAACATACCGTCCCACATGGGACTCACGGGGTATGTGACATGACATACACATACACCACCGTGAAATGTGACCATGGCACATGCACAGATATGAACAGTTGCACATCACAGTGGTCATGTACACGTAACACCCAGGATCCTGTCCCCATGAACACGTGCACAGCCTGGGGTGGCTGCCCCCAGGTGACACCCACAGGACAACATGTACACCAACATACACACAATAGGAAATGCAGCCTTACATGCCTTATGATACAGTTTGGACAGGCTGTCGTGTTGTAGGTGTGCCCCTCACTCCCTGGGAGCTATCTGTGGCTGGCATATGTTCATCTGTGACAGGCATGGTGACATATGCCAGTCACTTGTACAGGGATGCGTTGAACAGCAATGGACCGATCGGTGCCCCCGGCCGGCCCATTGCATTCAATGTGTGTGGGTACGCGTTGTACCCTGTGCGCGTTGAACAGCAATGGACCGATCGGTGCCCCGGCCGGCCCATTGCATTCAATGTGTGCGGGTACGCGTTCTACCCCTGTACGCGTTGTACCGCAATGGACCGATCGGTGCCCCGGCCGGCCCATTGCATTCAATGTGTGCGGGTACGCGTTGTACCCCTGTACGCGTTGTACCGCAATGGACCGATCGGTGCCCCCGGCCGGCCCATTGCATTCAATGTGTGCGGGTACGTGTTGTACCCCTATGCGCGTTGAACATCAATGGACCGATCGGTGCCCCGGCCGGCCCATTGCATTCAATGTGTGCGGGTACGCGTTGTACCCCTGTGCGCGTTGTACCGCAATGGACCGATCGGTGCCCCGGCCGGCCCATTGCATTCAATGTGTGCGGGTACGCATTGTACCCCTGTACGCGTTGAACAGCAATGGACCGATCGGTGCGCACCCATTGACAATGGCCTAGCCTGGCAACGGACGCGTTTTCGAAATTCGAACGAGTCGGTTGCTGGAAATTCAGTTGGTCACCCACAACAATGTTGCAAAATCATGTATGTCATGAAGTTGAAGATTTGAAGGATGCTGTGGGCGTGTATTGGTGCTGCTATTCCATGGATTGGCCAGATTCAGAAGATGCAAACGACTTGAACCTATCACTTTGGACACATGGGACAGTATCTGCCTCTCCAGCACATATATATTGCTGGCTGTTCCCCTGAGAGCTCACTTGCCTGCACTACATGCTCCAGGACGACATCTGCCACTGCACTGCTGCTGTCTCTGCCCCCTCTGGACCCTGCAATGGCACGTACTGTGGAGAGAGCCCCAGCCTTCAGCCTTGAGGAGAACCAGGCCCTGCTGGACAGCCTACTTCCACAGTACAGCAAGCTGTATGGGACACCAGGGGAGCAGGTGAGTGTTCTGTGCACTGCCTTTCTGAATGTGCATTTTGTCTGACTAGCAAGGCTGAAAGTCTGCACGCCACTGGCTAGCAGGCTCACTGAGTAGTTGTCACCCCCATAGTGTGTAGTGACATGCACTGGACAGGTATGGTGCAGTGACAGTGCATTTGAACAAGGTTTTACTTCCCATGCAATGATACCATGTAGTGACTTCTGGCAAACTGTCCATGGGCAGCGTTGCACTGCCTGTGTACATCATGTGCCCCTGTGATTGAGACATGTATATCCAACTGTGTCATGCACGGATATGTTGCATGTGTAGTAATGGCCTTTTCACTTTGTCATCCTGACAGGTTAATGCCCATCGGAAGCAGGAGATCTGGAAGGACATCGTCCGGGCTGTCCGGTCCGTGGGGGTCTACAAGCGCCGGATCCGCAACTGCCAGAAGAGGTGGCAGGACCTTCGGGGCTGGACCCGGAGGATTGCATGGGTCCAGCTGAAGCTGTCGCCTCCTCGCAGGAGGGGCGGAACACGGACCCTGACCCCCACATGCTCCAGATCCTGGCGGTGGTGTTTCCAGACCTGGATGGGCAGCTGAAGGCCAGACAGCAGCAAGGAGGGGGTGAGTCAAAGACTGCACTGTGAACTCTGTATTACATGCTATGTGCCCTCCTCTGGCCTGGTTAAACTGCCACAGTACAGCAGTCATGTTGTCCAGGAGCCATGTCCCTCTATTGTGCACTGCCCACTCCTCATCTGATACCCAGGTGTGGCCCTTACATTCAGGGAATTGTGTCACTTGGGACTGTGTCCTTGCAGTTTGCTTCACTAAAGGTGGGGGACAGCATCTGTTTCCCTAACTCTGTTGTGGGCATCATGGGTGGGTCCATTGTTCACACAACGCCTGTGTTCGGACATGTAATCTGCGTGTTGCTTTGATATGCGGTCCACTTGCTGAGCTGAGCCACCACATGTGCCTGGGGTATGTGGCACACACCCATGCAGCGGGTGGGAACAATGTTTGGGCCCCAGGAGTGTGCAGATTACGTGTGTCACACATACATAGCCAGCTATCCACTGTCCAGGGCTCATCCCTCATTCATGTGGGGCAGGACAGTCATGCCTACTCCAGGCCATGCAATGCACTCTGTACTCCCACTCCCGTGTATCAGCTGACACATTGTGCGCAGTGATTTGACCCCTCAGGTGTCTGCCTCTGTGTCAGTGTGCTGTGGATTAGTTGCCAGGACTGATGGGGTGTTTCTCGGTAGGGGCTCAGCATGCCACTGGAGATGTGACCATAGGAGACGATACTTGTGTGTCACATAGGTGTTTGATCAGCTGCCCGTGCAGACTGGGGTATGCGAATGTGAAGTTCAGGCAGCTGTTTCCCATTCACAGCAGATTGTGAGGGGCTCAGGTTCAGAGGGTAGTGTCACAGGTCTCCCATATGTCCAATCGGTATGACCTGGACAGATGAGGGTTAAGATGATGTGTTGAGTGGGGGATGTACATGTGCACTTGTGCAGCTCCAGGACTTGCATTCCCCATGACCTACTATTGTGACACAGTGCAGAGTGTTGTTGTCTGGCTGCCAAGTCATACATCACTGAGACAGTGATGTATGACTTAGCAGTCATGCCTCCGCCATGGCATGTGTCTACTTATTGGTGATCCTGCAGGGGAGTGACATGTGCTACATGCACACCATTGTGGCGATGGCTATCAGGACATGGGTGCATCATGGTGTCTGTCGCTGGTATGCATCACATGCATTTCCTATTTGACTCTGGGCATCCCTTTCATCCGGAAACCTGTACTGACTCAGTGGCAAGAGTTGTGATGTGTGCATGTCCACATGCTACACTGTGTCCTCTGCACTGTCCAACTACTGTGTAGGTGGTGCATGTGTCCACACTGGGGTGTTGCTATCCAACAGACACCAGACAGATGGGTGCAAGGCCATGTGGGATGTGAGTGCCATGGTTGGCATCAGACTGACAATTGGCTTCTCCTGTTCAGTTAGGGCACTTTTAGCAATGTTCAACTAATGATGCCAGGGCTTGCTCTGTAATGTGCTGTGCTCACAGTGGTGTGTGCGTTTGGTGCAGGTGACTGATGTCTGTCTGTTTCCCCATTGTTTGCAGATACATCCACGGCCACGGAAGGGGACAACTCCACGGACCAGGAGGAGCCGGAGAGCCAGACTGGGTCAGCAGCCGAGGAGTGGTCGGAGGGACCCAGTGGCACGGAGGGCGAGGGAGCCACACCGAGGAGTCCTCAGCACCATCCACCTCAGCTGAGGACCAGAGCAACTCGGAGGATGACTCCCTTATGGAGGCGGGTGTCAGCAGCCACCACACCCCAGCTAGTGTTGCTGTCCCCGCCACCACCAGCACCACCACCGCCCTCCCATCGGCTCCCATTCCCCAGGTCCGTGGAGGCTCCCATGTTCGGGAGCGTGTCTCCTTTGGGCCAGGCACCGCACCCCCTGCCCCTGTGTCCCCTGCTGCCCTGAGTGAGGAGTCTGTGTACCTCCTTCGCCAGCTCCATGTAGGGCAGACAGCCATGCTGAGTGTCCTCCATGCGCACACCGCTCTGTTGACTCAGCTGGTGTCGTTCATGGAGGGCATCTCATCGGGCATGTCTGACCTACAGAGGGGCAATAGGTCCATGGACTCCTCCCTGACGGCAGCAGTGTCCCTCCCCAGACAGTCCCTCACCCCTCCTACCTCTGCTCCATCCACACTCCCCAGCACCTTACCCGTCCCAAGCACACACACACCAGCACAGGCACACACCAGCACACACACATCCAGCACACAGACACACACGCCACAAACAAAACGCACACGCACGCACAGTCAGGGGACTGAAACCAGACTCACAGGGGATGGGGCCCTGGAACACACACACGCATCCATGAGCACTGCGCAGTCCTCAGTTGCCTCTCCCTCCAAAGCACCCTCCCTTGCCTCACCTGCAACCCCAAAGACCCAGCGGCTCTTCCTCAGTGACCTCGGCCTCTTCCCCTCCGATCCAGCTGATACAGCATTCAGGGGGAAGAGGAAGCCCACCCACACGGAGCAGAGTGCCCCTCGCCCCCGGACACCCTCCCCCAGGTGCAGACAGACTGAGGCCCCCACCCGCAAGTCCCCCGGAGTGGTAAGAGCAAGACCCCACCGCCGCCCTGCAGCTCAAGCACCAGGTCTCCTTCCTCCATCCCTCAGGCCCCCACTCCACAGGTGCCCCCACCACACCCTGCCCCAGGTTCCCCCACCCACAGATATACCATCCCCAAGAGGATCCGGCCTTCTCCCCCTGGCACTTGCTCTCCCGGCACCACACCCCCGCTGCGCTTGTCTGTGCCACTGATGTGGTGAGGGTGTCCTCCCCCTCTGTCCAGCCCACCTTGCCTGTTCCCCATTCTCCTCCCTTGGTGGTAGGCACTGCAGTGGAGTCCACTACCACCCTGTCTGACTTGGGCACTGCAGTGGCGGACCTGTCCACTCCATCTGCAGGGTCCACTGTAGTCGTGCCGGCACCCACAACATCTGAGTCATGCCCCCAGTTGTGCCGGCACACACCATGTCAGACACCTCCACTGCAGTTGTCAGTGGCTCTCCAGCACCCACCACCCCTTCCCTGCTTCCTCCTGGTGAGCCCTGATCCTGTCCCTGCGGTGCCTGGCCTGCCCCCGGTTGCCCCTCCTAGTGGATTGTCCCTGGTTTTGTGCAGTGCAGGCATGCGTAGGGTGACATCTGCCACTGTCACCCTGTTTGGACTTTGACAATGGACTGGCCATTGGCCTTTGTGTTTTTCTGGACTTTCAGTTTTCAATACACACATATGCTGAATAAAGCAACTTTCTGTTCTCTAGTGCTTATGCTTCTGATGTTCATGTTGTTGATGATGCTAACCATGCCCTTGCTGCAGTGATGGTGATATTTGGTCTCATGATAATGAAGTGTTACTGTGCAGGAACCCATGTGGTCCAGGGGAATGTGTCCTATCCTGTGGTGTATCCATGTCATCCATAGCAGCATCTGAGGGTGTCATGTGTTCAGTATTTGGCAATGGGATTTCCTACTTACATTAGCAATTTCACATCTGTGGCTTCCACCCCTGCACATCTGTTGTGCCTGCCATTGTTCAATTCGTCTACTTCCCTGACCGTGTGGCCATCTCCACTGGACATGCAGGTTTGGGCATCAATGGGGAAGGACTCATCTGTGTTGTCAGTGCAACATTGCTATACAAGTGTGTTGGATCTGTGCTGATGATTTCGTTGGCACTTCCATGACCAGGCTGATATGACGGGAGCCTTCATTTGGTGCTAATTGTTGATTGTGTGACCAAGTGCTCAGCTGACATGATGGGGCCCTACTGAGGCAACATATGGCACAGCTTTCCTCACACAGGAGTGGAGTCCCCTCATGGCAGTGTGTACTCCTGTGACATTGCCTGCGCCCAAGGTGTGTGTTGTATGAGCATGTCTGTGTGTTCACTTCCGTTTAGCTGTGCATGCTGTGATCCCTAGTGTTGTACCTGTTTGTGATGCTTGCTGAGTTGACCTATGTTCCCCCAAAGTCTTCTCCCTGGGTTCTCTGTGATGTGGGTGCATGGCACATTACTGGTCATCAGGGTGTCACCCATAGGTGTGTTTGCTGTCAGGGCTGAGTTTGTGTGCAGACGCAGATGGGTCACAGTCAGGTTTCCCCTTGGCACTTGTTGTTTGCCCCTGTCATGTGATTTCCAGTTTGTGTTATCTTTCAGTGATTGTGACACGTTGTGTGTGTGACTGCTGGCACTCCTCAGGGTCCGGGCTGCAATGTTGGTTGTTGTCTATGTGTGTTCTTTGTGGGTGACCTTGGCTTCTTCATTGGTGTGTGACTGTGGCTGGGATCCCATTGGTTGGTGTGGTATTGCCGTCATGTCCATGTACAGCGTAGTGTGCAGTGTGTCAGACATTCAGGAGTCTTGTTGAGTGGCCATGTGTGATGTGTTTCTGCACCTTGGTTCCCACCCACCACCCTGGAATAGTCATGGGTGCATGTGCAATGTCACCAGTGCATGTGTGCTTCACTGCTGCACATTGTTGGAGGTCGAGGGTGTGGTGTTGAGTGTGTGCAGATGAGAGTTGTTGCCCGGCTAGGCCCCTGCCTCCATGTTGGCCTTGGCTTACTGGCCGTGCTGATTGATTTGTGCTTGTGTAGGTGTGATGGTAGTTTGTTGCTCAGGACACATGACTGTGGTTCACAGTGTGAACGACATTTAGCTTTGTCATCACAGTGGGATTGTAATGCAGCCCAGGGTCACCACATTGTGGGGGCCCTGGGGGTAGTGCTGTGGTGTGTCTGTGTCTTGCTGTGTCAGTTGCTGTTCCTACGTGCCTGTGTGACATGTGTGATTTGTGCTCCCTCTCATCTGACAATGCCTGCTTGCCCACATAGGGGATTTGGATCCATGAGTTACCTTTGTGTGGCACTATATGCACATCTGTATGATTGGTATTCAGGTCTCCTCATGTGTTGTGTGGTTGCCTGGGGACACTGGCACCCCCCTCACCTGTTGTGTATGATGTGCAGTGTGGGTCTGCCTGTTTGTGTTTGTGAATCTGCACCACTGCATTGGCATATCTTGGGTGTGCCATTGGCTGTATGTAGTTTGGTGGGTTTCCCCTGCTGTCCCTGGGACTCCTAGGTCATCGGTCAGCACAATGATCATGGTTTGTGTGTCCCATTGCTGCCATGGTATGGTATCTGTTCACCTCACATCTACAGTCTCCACAGGGTATCTGCATTTGTGTACCCATTGGTGCAAATATGTGGGTCTGCATTCTGATGGTCACTTCTGTCATTGTGTCATTGATGAATGTTGACAGTGTCAGCCCCCATGGGTGTTGTTTGTCTGCACATGGCCAAAGGTATGTCTTATTTGCACTGCAGTATTTGCCTCCCCCAATTTATGTTGCAATGGGACACATGCACTGCTTTGCCACTGATGTGTTTTATGTTCTGTGACCAGGAATCATCCATGCAGTTTGGCAGTTGCAGCTTTTTCTTTGTCAACACTTACATTTTGGTCACTGTGATGATGGGGGTTTGGACCCCATTGCCACAATGTTCAAAATGTGCTTCAGCTATGGACCCCACCCTTACATTTTGGTCACTGTGATGATGGGGTTTGGACCCCATTGCCACACTGTTCAAAATGTGCTTCAGCTATGGACCCCACCCTTACATTTTGGTCACTGTAATGATGGGGGTTTGGACCCCATTGCCACACTGTTCAAAATGTGCTTCAGCTATGGACCCCACACTTACATTTTGGTCACTGTGATGATGGGGGTTTGGACCCCATTGCCACAATGGTCATGGCCTGCTTGCATTGTGGGGGCCACACACATATATGTGTGGCACATGTGATAGGGGGTCACATTGTATGTTCAAAGTCATGTTCAGTGTTGTAGGCATTTGACACAGTCTACACACGCTTGTCATGGTGTTGGGGGATGTCTTTTTCTTGCATTCCCTAGGTTGTGCTGTGCTGGTTGTGTCATGCATTGTCCATCCTATGAGTGGGGGTGGTGTTGGTGGTAGGCATCCAGCCCCCATGGGTAGAGGTGGTAGTAGTGACAGGCATCCAGCCCCCTGGGTAAGGGTGGT